>PVHY01016929.1:0-32601 GCA_004024945.1 Uropsilus gracilis
ACTTACCTGGTCTCTGAATTTTCATCACCCATCTGTAAAAGAGGGATATTAAAGGGGACAATATCAAAGCATAAATTGAGAATTTAGTGGAAATTACATGTAAAAACTCAGCATACACTAAGAACACATAAACACTAGCTATTATCATCAGAGACCTTTCTTAGTATTCTTTGCAAAATTCTGTATTTCTCTGACTCCCTTGTCCTGTTCCATTTTCTTTCTTAGATTTATCACACTGAATATCATATCTGCATTCACCTTGTGTCTTTCCCCCTTTAGTGGAATTAAACTTTTGTGGGCTACATATCTTTAAAAAAAAATTAGCTGAGATACATAGTCAGGGATATCTGACAAGTGAATAAATGACCTTGTCAGCATCCTATAACTAATTACATCTGAGCTGAACAGGATTCTAGTTCAGGGTTTTTGACTACAAGTCAGGCACTTTCTACTATGACAATCTGAAATTTTCAAGGCTTTAGATTATTAATATCATTTTATGATACAAAAAAAATAGTGCAACTAGGAATTGTGTGGAATAAAAAGAAGAACTCAGAACCTGGAGACATGGAATTTTCTTCATTATTAGCTATGTGACTAAGGCCACATAGTCACATAGTCTGCATGTCATTTATTTTCTTATCTGTAAGATGAGAATATTAAATAAAGTCATTCTTGTAACTACTCAGTTAAATGTTTTCTGACTCTGTTCCAAAGAATAAAGTAAACCAAATTCATTAGCAAATACATTTTACCACAGGATATATAGTTTCAAGCAAAGCATTTCTCTCTGCATTTTTTCTTTGTATAGTAAATAAAGAGGAAAGGTATAAAAGAAATTATAAAGGGAAGTTTGTAACAGCTAGCAATCTAATTATACTGTAAGCTACATTGATTTTTCTCTGTGAAATCACCCTCTAAAATCTAAGTTATTTCAGAAAAATCAATTTTTTTTGTATTTGGCTATAATGACAGGGTTCCAAATAGCAAATTATTTGTATTATCACTTGTGACAGAAGTGTCTGGAGACAAAGCCAAGTGGAAAACTAACCGGCTCCTGCTCAGTCTAATTTGATTGTTCACTCTGCTAGACTTCTTCAACGCTTAAGATACGTAGCAGAAAACACCATCAGCCATTGTTTACCTAGGGTAAGTGTGCCTGCCGAGAAATGAAGCTACGGAGGGCACCTGCTTAAATTTCTATACCTTAACTAATATCTAGCACAGGGCAGGATTCTTACTAGATGCCAAAGAAATTAATTATTAATTGATCGCATCTCAGGGATCCATGTGGTCTTGAAATACTATGCTTCCATGAGCTTCATTCCATCGCCTTCTCCTCCCCATTTTCCTTATGCACAGAACTAAGCAAAATTGGTCTTGAATTCTTTGCCTTATATTCCTAAGGAGTAACCTCATCTATGCTGACACCAGCACCGTGTGTTAATTCTTGTCTTTTTAATTCTGGCTTTCTGAGAGAAAATATCTAAATCTCCAGGAGAATTCTTGGTGGTGAGGAAATAAATACTTGGAGGAAAGGGGGGAGAGGGCCCAATGGACTATGGTAGAGGAATATGAGAGCTGGTAGTGGGCACCATGTGGTCGCAAACATCTGAACTTATACTTCTACTTATTTTCACTCCCACCCCCTTGAACCTATGCTTCCAAGTCAGTGTTGTAAATGAAAGTTACTCTATAAAAATAGTTACAAATAAAAAAGCAAAAATGGGGAAATCAAAAAGAGGTGAATACCAACCAACCTATGTGAAACACAATACTATTTAAGCTAATTTGTTTTTAATTCCCTTTCCCTGTCCACTGCTTAGGGGTTCTTCCTTTCTCTTTGTCATTGAAATGCTGGGTAGTTCTCTTTCCCTCATGTTATATCAGAAAAAAGCTTATTTCTCCAAAAATGATAGTGGGAAAGTGTGCATGTAGAAAATAAGAAGTGATATTTTGAATACATATGATAAAAGTTATACCTGCCCAGCAGAAAGAAAATGGAAAAACATCTTAATTTTGTGAAGTGTTAGAATATGGGAGGATTTCTAAAATATTTAATACTCAAGGAAACAGAAGCAAACAACACTGTTCTATACAGAGAAATTCCATTTTGCTAAGGGCTTGGCATTAGAGAGCCGACTTGGGCCCATTCCATCTCCAATTTTCCATGATTATATGATTAGAGCTCTTTAAGATTGAACTTGTACTATAAATGTGTCTTAAAAGATTTCATTTAAAATAAGCTGACAAGACAAAGTGTGAGAAGAACATATTTCTGAGTAGGCACTTAGCTTAGAAAGTCAGAGATTGTATACCAGTAGAGAAAAGAATGATGTCATATTAATTTAGCAAGCTACACTTGTGCAAAATGCCGCAAGCAGCAATATCTTAAAAAGTAAAGAATGTTTTCAGAGGTCATTAAATAATATCAAGCCCTTGATTTAATCTAGTTTGAGTTAAGCCTTAACCTATTCATTCCATAATATCAGGGGGAAAGTTTTTAAAAAATCAGTACACATTTATTTCTCAGATGCTCTTAAGTAAAAATGAGAAAGAACTAATAATAAAGTATAAACTAATCAAATTATTGTTAGTATTATTTAATTTAATAATATTAAATTTAATACCAGAAACTGTCTACTTTTTTTTTCTGTTGTTTCATTCTTTTTTTAATTTCAGTTTTGTCTGTTGAGGTAAAGCTGAACATCATTGTATGTTCTTTAGGGGTTATAGGTTCAAATCTCTAACAATGCATATTTAACATCATGTGTGGTGTTCTGTTAACTAGAACTCATTAACAACCATGGATTACCAAGTATGGTACCAAAATAAATTGTGAAAATGACACCTTTCTAGTTCTTTAAATTTGAGATGAGATATGTTCCTATAGTGAACATAGATAAATCATGTGATTTCTTTCAAAAAGGGTGAATTTACACATCATCATAATAATTATTATCATACTTGCATATTCATTCTTCACTGTGTCCACAAATAACTTTGCATACGTTTCATAAGTTTCATAAGAACAAGTTCATACCTGTTACTGTTTTCTAAATATTAATCATCTTGCTTCTCCTACTGTTCCCTTGCCTTATCATCTTAGATATATCTTTTTAAACACTGTACGCAGATTATATAAACTGTATGCACACAAGCACACACATACACATGTATTTTTAGCTTTGGATTTTATCATTTTCAAGAAGATTTTCACTTCCCATTTTTCCCCGATATCCTGCTTCTAGCTCCTATTTTGTTTCAGGTCAAGTTTCCTATTCTGTTTAAGGAAATAGACTAAAGTGATGTTTAGTTGGGAGAAAAGGGTAAGAAAACAGTCTGTTGGGAAAGAAAAGAGGACAAGTCTGCCATGTAAAGATAGTAAACTTTTTAATGTGAGAGTTACTACTATGTGCATCAATAGATTTAAAACCAGTCAATTGTAAAAGCAGGTGGACTGGTGGAGTTTTGTGCTGGGGCTATCTATACACATCTCTCTTTGGGAATCTTTTGGATTCTTTTGGATGAAAAGGTCTAGACTGCTTTGAATTCAAATTAGAATTCAATAGACATTTATTTCTATGTGGCACATTCTATTTATTTCTATGTGGCACATTCTATTTATTATTAGAAATAAATAGAATGAACTGTACTTGTCTTTTAAAGACATTTGTTGCATACATACTCGGGCCCATTTCAACTTTAAAATCAATTCAGGCCAACAGTGCATTGTAATTGTTATACAATGTATATTGTTTGTTGCATGTCAGTTTTTCTTTTGGTGATTTGTTCAATTCTGGGTCATATTAGATAGTTCTAACAATTGATTTAAGATACTTTAAGGAAACAGTATTAATTTACTAGCAAAAATGAATGTATCATTAGTTCCTTGAATCTGGAGTCCTGTGTACTCAAATGCTAACTTTGTCATTTCCCTTGTGCTATCTTAGTCAACCACCTAACCTCACTGATTCTCAATTTCCTCATTATGGTGGGGACTGTGATACTATCATATAGCGCAGCTGAGAGGGATACTTGTGAATGGATATTGACTATTGCCTCAAAGTAGCTTGTTCTTTTCAAAACAGCTGGAGAGATATTAGGATAAGATTTCAATGTACATTTCAGAAAATAAAAAGACATTTATAGGATCATGTTTTAGATAATCAATAAATGTGTTTTCATAACTTCAGAGCAATGAAAATACAATTTATTATGTTTTCAAACTAGAATTAGAAAGACACTCATACTTTTTTTTCTATTTAAACTGAAGACATGTTCAAAAATATTTTCACACAATTTTCACGGCTATATAAACTGAATGGTCAATGGCAAATGGTGAAGAAAATTTTTAGCAAAAATTTTTTAAGTATCTCCAAAATACAAAGAGAACCCATGATGTCTCAGCACCGTGGTTCATCCTTTCAAGCAGTTTTGATCTCACACTCTCAAATGTAACCACCATTTTTCTTTTTTTTCTATTTGCCCATTGTCAACACCTAATTACAAATGGAGGTTGATGTTTAAGTTAGTCATGACTTCATTTTAATTTGCCTCCCTCTCTTTGTGTTAGGTAAGTTAGGGTATTTGATAATAGAATGAAAATCTATTTCAGCAAAATGCCTGGCACATTGTAGGCACTCAGAACAGTTGCTGAATGAAGGGCTGACATATCTGGCACACCCTGGGATGACCTGGTTTGTAAAATATTGATTCAGTTCTATTCTTCCGTGGTTCTTTCAGTGTCCTGTCTCCAACGCCCTACCACCTCTCCCCTGCCCTACATTTCCAACACCACACTGGGAGGCATCTGCCTCACTTTGTTTCAGTAGTTAAATGGTTAAGATAAGAAGGGGGCTTTCTCCACAGATCTCACTTGCTGATCCTTATTAGTGACCAGGCCATACAGTTATGATCTATTTTTAATATTATCTTTGATTAAATCAATAGCCTATGTGTTGATTTAACAATAGACAACAGCCTCATGAAACAAAAGGTAGAAAAAGTACAGTGTCCTGAAGAACATAGGTGAGTATAAGAGGAGGGAAGTGAAAACAGGCAAGGCAGAAAAAGTGGAGAAGTGCAAAAGATGGTGGAAGAAAAAAATCTAGTTTAAGAAGATCACCACCTGCAGGGATTTGTTTCACACAATCACCTTTCTCAGGCACATTCCATCAATTCATAATGTCTTCCCAGGATGGTTAGTGAAAGCTCTTTGAAAAGTATATGGTACCCGACTAGAACCAGGGCTGTAATTACTGTGTTTGTTATGCTGACACTATTGTCTGACAAAATATTGTGCCAACCATTTCCCTTCTTTTGCCCTTTGTGCCAGCTTTCCCTGGGTAAAATAACAGTCAGATTCATAGCCAACCCAGGTAAAATCCTGTTACAATGCAGTCTACCGGGTTGTCTAAATTGTTTCACTGTGTGAGGATGGAATTCCATTGTGTTAAATATTGTTGAAAATCTGGTACTCATGAATCTTTTCATTGCATGGAAATCTTCACTATCCTGTGTTTTGTTGAAAGGGCATTACACACCATAATTTAAGAAGCATTAAAGAACCATCACTGAATGTGTGAATTGCTTTTGTTTGGATTACAGTGAAGTTTTACAAACTGTGCTCTATTGAACTCTAGAAAATGTTCAGATGATCAGAAATATTTGGTAAATACAATGCATGCTAGAATATTAAAGGCTCTGAGCAGTTCTGTATTTTTTAAGAATTGCTTAACTTTTAAACCCCACGTTTTCTCAAACTTGACTCAACTTCTTTCATGAAACACCTACAGCAGGATGCCAAGTTTGGCAAATGGTAATGCTGTCTATCCACTCTTGAATTTAGAGAGAAACCGCCATGTGTTTGGAAATGGGCCAGGCTGGCAAACAAAGACAAATAAGGCACAGCACTTGTCCCTGAAAGGTTAACAGAGGAGATGCAATGCAAATGATATTATAGAGTTGTTTTGCTTTACTTTAAATTGTGGGAAAACAGGAGACAAAACAACTGAGCAGGAAAAAGGGGAGGGGAGGTTAGGACCATGTTTTGGCAAGATCTCCTGGGGATAAAGTCCCATGCAACATAAAGAATATATTCAATCAAGTGTCACGTATTAAAGAGTGATAAAATAGTCAGCAGGGGAGAAAGGCTTTTTCACACATCTTCTTTTAAAACCATTTAAAACCTATCCTAGCAACATAAATGCCTCCTACATTTGAGACTATAGGGTTTATAAACATGTCTCCTAAGACAGACAGCTCTCATTTCAGATAGTTTCATGGAGGGTGAGTTGTGGCCATCAAGATAATCTGCATTACTTTCCCTTTAACATGCATGCACGTTTACAATTTGGGTCTCAACTGGATATCTGCTTAAATTCTAGCTTTCTTCCCATAACTGGACTTGGATTTAAAGAATGTGCCAGGTTTCCTTGGCTGTGAACTTGTTTTTTCTTGTATCCAACATGCTTACTGGCATGACCTTTATTAACTAGTCATTCATTGCATGGGGAGTGGGAATGGATTGGAATCCTTGATGTAGTTCCAAATATTGCTGGCTTTTTCAGTTTTAAAACCAATGGCCCAAAGACATCTGACGAGCTTTGATGTGTTTCTTAGAGTATGTAATATGCTAGGTGAGCAGCAGCACCATTAAAAAGCAGTGGAAGGGAAACAAGACTAGTGTTTCTCTTTCTCTCTCTCAATGTACATACATTATATTCTAATTTTCAAATTGGCCATAGAAGATAGGTATTACTGTATTTCACTCCTCTTACTTCTGTGCCAACCAAGGAACAACGTTGTTGGTAACTTATCCAACATTACAGGCAAAGTCAAAAGGAAAACAGTCATTCCAAAGTGGAATTACGTTTTTCACTGCACCCACTACAATGTCAGAATAAGGAGTGACTAAACATATTTTGTATCATTCTAAAATAATTCCAAGTGAATGTGCCAACTTGATGACAAATGTTCTTTACTTTAGACAGGCTATTCTAGTGCTTTCCTTTCCTGATGGAATCAGTTCACTATTACTTACATTATTCAGAATGATTCACAATAGAATCCATCATTCTTTGCTTTACTCCCTTTATCTAATAAGCACATTTCTTGAAGGAATCAGTTCAATTCCTTTTGTATAAGGAAAAATTGGATACAATTTTGTGGTACTTGAAAATCTTCACTAAGTACCTTATCACCATTTTCTTTTATATATGTATGTTGAAATATCATTGTTTTATAATGTTATGTTCCATACATACATCACTATTAATCAACATCTGTATTTACTACTTAAAGTTCACAACTATAAGTCCAATTGTGTCCTTCATACACACACACACACACACACACACACACACCTCTACTCCAAAACACACACACAAAGGTTTAAGCTTCCAGAATCTTTAAAGACGACCCATAAGCATTTGCAGTACTATAGAAGTAGCTCACAAATAATGATTAATCAAACAGTAAACCATTGATTTTAAGGCTTTTTAAAGGGTACTGACAACATGCAGCAGATAATTAAACAAAAGTTAAATTAAACTAAAATAGACATATTTTGAAGTAGAATTTTAAAAAGACCTTGATATCAGAGGACTGACAATGAAATAGCATTTAGAGGGAAGTAAATACTTCTGGTTTTCAAATAAGGACATAAGGACCTTTGAGAACTTGATAAATACTAAGAACTCTTTTTTAAAAAAATATATAGTCATGTTATAGTCAGTGGATTTGTGAGTCCCTGAAATTCATTTCAGCCACAATCCAACTAAGTCTCAGTGTGGTTTCCAAAACCTTGAAAAACTATTAGAGACTGTTCAGAAGAAGGACATGATTTCTCATGGTGCCCTCATCTCTATTCTTCTATGATTCTCAAGGACCAATTTTTAATGTTGCTCTAAAATCCTTGCCCTGGAATCTTGTTTCCTCTCTGAGGCTTTCATAAACATGCCAGGAGTGTTAGTGACCTGAGGAGTTCTGCCTTTCTCCAACTAGAAAACCCAGGCAACCAAAACCACAGGACAGGTAATGTTTCCATCAGTGCTGGCATTTCTCTAGTGCAGAGATACTCAAAAGTTACTGTGCACACATTATCTGCAGAGCTCCCTAAAATGCAGTTTCTGACTAATAGAGATGGCACTTAAGATTTTCATTGCTTACAAACTTCCAGGCAGAGCTGATGCTGTTTTCTGGGGAGCACACTGACTGAGCTGGAAGATTCCAATAGGGATTCCCACTGGAAGTCTCTGCTACAAAGCACTGGAACCTATCCAGTCTTTCTCTCATAAATACCCTTGAACTACTCCATCTAACCACTCAATCAAAAGTGTATTCAGTAAAAGAGTAAACTAACTTTTTCCGTTAAAATAAGACTGACAACAATCAGAATTTCGTAGTAAAGAGTGCTCTAGTTCTGTGGTTCTTAGTATCTGCATATGTCTCTATGCTCTGGGGTAGATTACCAATGATGTGTATGAATTATTTATCTTTTTAAATTAAAGTACATTTAAGATTATCCCATGAAAATATTCCCTTCACTTGCTTTCAAGAGGGAAAGAAGAACAGAATCAAAGTAAGCGGAAAGAAAATTTACACTATCACAATCTGAGAATTGACACCAGGTCCATGTAAGTATATTCTTCTCCACATGAGGGTTGGAAGTGAGAACCATTGCCTCCTAAAAGGCTAGGCCCCACTGACCTTCTCTGAGTCTCTAAAATAGTGTAAGTCAAAGATGTACAGGCCACTGATCAGATTTATTTCAGAGCCAGTTAGTCACTTGAAATTTATCATTTTAGCATCTGGTGTTGCATAATACATTTTCAATTAAGAAATACTGAAGACAGTTCCTAAAATGGAAGTTGAGTATACACTGAAAAATTGTAGAAACTGGTTTAGAATTTGAAAACAGTAGGTACACTTAATAACAACTGTAAAACTTAAGAATATGTCATTTCATGATTAAGGGAATGAAAATCATGGCTTTTTACAAGTGGTCTTATAAAAAAAAGGAATAAAATTGAATAGAACTAATTTTTTTCATATTCAGCTTATTTCAATAATATAATTCATTCACTATTTCTACTTCATGAAAGCTAATTGGAAAACAGGTATGTGTTTAACTAAATTTAAAGAAAATAACACCGTCATGTAAATATTATTCCAAACTCAATGTGGAATGCAAAAACATATTATAGAATATAGTTTTTTGTTCTATTTGTGGCCATACTTTAAAAAGTATGAAATTGTGTCTTTAAGAAACATTCATTTTTACCTTTCCACATGTACTAAAAATAATTCCTTCCCATCTCTCCCTATAGTTATTCAGAAAGTAGCAGGCATGCAATTGCAGGATATATGGGAATAACAAATAACTGTAAAGTCATTTCAATATTTTAATTGTTACTTTGTATTTTTTTGTTTCAAATTTTATTTTCAATTTATTAAACATTCCAAAATGTCAAATATTCATGTACTTACCATCTACTTTTAACAGTCAACATTTTGCAGCTAGTTGTTGTGTTGTCTTTTTACCAAGTTTTTTTCTAAAAAGAAAATAGTAAAAATATTTGCCAATGTGGTTAAATAGGTGAATTATTTTGAATGAAATTACCATTCATATAAAAGCTCTTCAGCAATTACAAAAAAACTCTCAGAAAGACCTCTGACAAATTCTTTCCTATGCCTCCTGTATAACTTCAATGTTCAAAAATAATACTGACAAAAACCACCAGAATTTGGATTTGCTTATGAGGAAAAAGCTTTCTAAATAAAAACATTTAAAATATAATAAAGCATATTTTGTAGGCTTTGTTAATGATTTACTTCATAATTATATTTATTTTTGTAAAAGATATTTTAGTTTTATTCTCCTTTATCCTATCTTCATTTTTATGTGTGTGAAATATGTATGTGCATGTGTATTCATATAACTAAGTGTACATATATGTAAACTTTAAATATTCTATTCCACTCTCCTATGAAATCCTTGATTGTCAGTGGGTATATAAGGATGTGGTAACAAAAGTTTTATGGTACTAACGTTATTAATAACAGAAATAATAAGTTCATCTTTATAATTAATATAATTAAAGATGATTTAGCTGTCAGGAGAAAATCTGACTTATTTGCTTACTTGCAGGTACAACTAGATGCAAACAGTAATTCATCTTTCTTACAGGTAAAAATTGAGGAGGAAATGCTCAAAATTCAATCCGTAGAGTTGTTATTATGGAGCAAACGAGAGCAAAGTTTTGTATAAGAGGTATTCTGGGTAGCTCTGGTGATAGATAGCCTTAGCTGAAGATGCTTATGTAGTTGTTGGAGTGGGTCACTGGTGTTTGTTCTGATAACATAATACTATGATATTATGTATATCTTCTCAGGCAACAGTTTTCTTGTCTCAAATCCAAATTTAAAAATTTATTTCTGTATGAATTTTAAATAATCTTTATTTAGGTTGGTATTTGAGATGACTGTTCCTTCTATGTCTCTTTTCTAGTCCCGAAATATATATTTCTCTCCCTATATATATTTTATATTTTTTCCCAGGTGTAAATATAATTTTGGTTAGGCAATTATATATTCTTTTCTATAATGTTATTCTGGGCTTTTGTACAAAAGTTGAAAAATATGGCCCACAAATGAACACTTGTTTATTTATTCAATATCATTTCTTGGTGGACCTTGGATAGTCTTATCTAGTGGAACTCAATTATAATGAAATACTTTTTTTCTTTTTTCACATACACTATATTTAAAAGTTTCAGGTTAGATAGTGCCATGTTTTTTGTAATAGTTACCATATTTTTTCACTTCAAATGGTGTTTTTGAGTCTTCTATGTCCATTTTTTTACAAATTTTCAATATTTACTTATACACACAAAAGCACTTAGCTCTATCTAAGGTTTATAGTCTTTCACATCTTAAAACATACTCTTCATGATTTGCAAAGTATTTGCTTCTTCCATAACTATACAATTTGAAAATCCATTTTTCAAAAGTTTTAATAGAAATGCTTGTCAATTTTTGTTCCTTTTCTCCTGGTCAAGATGGCTTGCGATTTCTCACTTGTTTGTAATAAAGTTCGTGAACTAAGCTGAATTAAAGTGAAGTATTTATGAGTTTCTTTGATTTCTTGCTGTTATTTGCTTAAGATTACTAACCATAAAACAGAATGATCTCTCAACTTGAAACATACACTAAGTATATGACATGGGAAATGCTTTCTAAACATATTTATTCAACTGATTTTATGCAGAACTTTCTGAACTTGAGTCTTTCATATAGTCCTTAACCTCAAATGTTCATGCAAATGCAATTTAACATTACATTTGACTTATCTTTTCTATAGTTGGTTAAGGAAGGATCCTCTAGGAGGTACCAGCTCATCAGGGGACATCTAGTACATGTTGCTCAATGGGCAAAATAAATTTTTACATGGAGATACAGTACATCAGCTATAAAATGCCACTACGAACATATGACCTCACTGCCAACCCTACTGCAGATGTGGAATATTTCTTTGTGGGGCTGGTTTTTACCAAAATTTGAACACATTCACATAAAGAAACACAATCCATCACCATCCCCACTCCCACAGGTACACCCCCACGAGCAAGGTGACTTGAAGGCCTTTTGAGAGTACATACTTAAGTACAACTGCCAGAAATTCTGGCAAGGTCATCTGGTCCTATCACCTGCCTTGTATTGCTTAGTATTTACTTGAAAAGTTGCAGAGATGACAATTTATTGTCGCCCCTGCCGTCAAGGAATTTAAACCTAAGTGGAAAGGATTAGGAAAAACATAAATCTCTGCTCGCATACCACATACCACTGGAAATAACTCCCTGTAGTATAAGAAAAATATCCTACTGCCTAAAAAAATGTCCACTGCATTTCACAAAGCCCTCTCATCCGAAGAAAGGGCCAGTAGAGAGGTTCGGAGATCCCCGGCCGTCCAAAATAGGGTGAAATCAAATCTGGGCGCAAGTGGGCATGTGGAAAACTTCCTGGTGGAGATGGCTTCTGAGATAGGCCTCAAAACACCAAAGCACCCACAGAGTAGCCAACACAAAAAGGCCACTCCAGCTGGAAGGACACTTCTGCCCCCACCTCAAAGAAATGCCAGTTACACCACCGGGTCCATGCTAGCGGCCACGTTTTCAGAATACACCTACAAATGGTGGGGTGCGACTTCGGAGACACTTCCACGGTGCAATGTCTCCGTAAGTTCGGATTCCGAGAATGAGCCCCGGAGCTTCGGCTCACGCAGGTGGGCACCTTCCCTTTTCCTTACTTCTGACTCTCCCCACTAGCAAAAAGCGGCCGTGGCCGCAGCGACTGTAGTCAGCATTACCTCCACTAAATTCCCGCGCTCCCGAGCGGCGCTGCAGTGGAGAGCCCCGGGTCCCGCCCCGGCCAGAGGGAGAAAGAGCAGTGCCGCAACTCCCGCTCCCAGGCCTGGATGCCTCCGCCCGGCCCCTCCTTCCCGCCGCGGCAGCGGCGGCCCGGTTGGGAAGGGAAGGGGGGGGTGTCGGGCTGCGCGGGGGGCGGGGACTGGGCGGAGCCGTGGCCGTGGCCGCCCAGCGGCGGCAGGTGTGGATGGGGCGGAGGTGCAGGGCAGTCCACTCCCGCCCGCGCCTGGCCGGACTCGGGTCTCTGGGGCCGAGACGGCCTCCCCGGAGCAGCTTCGCGCGCGGCTTCGACCTGCGCACAACTTGGGGCGCGGCCCGGGGCGCGCAGGTTCCGCGTCCGTAGCCTGGAGGAGAAAGACGCGCGTCCCCGACCTCTGCGCCCGCGCGGACCCGAGCTGGGAGCTGGCAGCCGGAGAGGCCAGGGCGGGGGTGGGCGGGATGTGGCCCCTACCTGGGCTCCGGGGAGAGGCCGGGCGGCGCCTCCGCCCTCCGATCGGGACCCGCAGGTAAGCTGGGGGGAGCGGGAAGCGGAGCGGGGGCGCGTCCTCGCCGAGTTGAAAAGGGGGCTACGGGGCCTGGGCGCACGGCTCGGTCGAGGGCAGCCAGCCACCGCGGGCACCGAGAGAGGATGCTGCGGCCGAGGCCGGTGCATCCCGGGCACGGCGGGCCCTAGCTGTGCACACTACCTCCTCCGCCTCCTCCAGCCCACAGCGCAGGTTGTTTCCCGGGCACGATCTCCGAAGACACCGGTTCTCTCCGCCGCTAAACCGCGGAGAAGGAACTGAATGTGTCCGGCCGCGAGTTGGGGGGGAGCGATTTTAGCCAACGACGTTTGATGAGAGCCCGTTTCCTATTTCAAATGACTCTTTGGAACTTAACTCTCGTCCCTCTTGGAGTGAAGTTAGGCGTGCGTCTGAATCCTCACCTAGTAGGACTACAGGGTTTTTTTTTTGCCCCCGCCTTGTACAGGTGGAGAGTGATGCTCTGGGAAAAGCCTAGCTTTTCCTACAGAACTTCAGCCTCCGCTGCGACAGCGAGACAATGGCAGTCGCGGAAAGCACGACAGAAAGGTTCACTTAGCGCCCCTTTGGCAGGGCAGAGTTCAAGAAAACTTAAGCACGGGTCAAGTGACCCCTTGATCAACTTCATGTGGGACCGTTTTTGTCTCTGCACAGTGATGTGAGAACGAAGAATGACAGCTCAGCACCTATCCTGAGCTCGAGGCTGTGGCCCAGGTCTCTCTGATTTGTGGAATCGGGCCTTTCAGTTTCCTTCCCCGAAATCGTGGCGGTTTTCAAGTGAAGTTAGAAAAGGATACTATGTTATTGGCTCTATTTTCTATTATCTCTTCATTAAAACGCTTCTGTCGTGGGCAGAAGCTTAAACTAGTTTATACTGTCTACTTTATATTTTGTTTTAAGGAAATGTTGTTTGAATTGATTTTTTTTAAAGAAAGTTGATTTTACCATGACAGCCAAATTTAGTTCTATTTATTATAGAATCTGTGTTTGGTTGGTGGAGGGACTGAATTTTAAATTATCTTTCATACTTAACCCTAATTAATTTTCATTATCACTCGACGTTATTACTTAATTGAAGGCCTTTAGCTTGACTTTAAGGCACAAATGTTTGGGTTAAGTTCACCCATGAAAATCATAACCCCCTCTTTTTTTCTTGTGACACAACCTCATGAAAAATGGGCAACTTCCTTAATCTTAGGATGTGAAAAACACTGTTAAGTTGAACTTTAGGCCTTCAAGTGAAAACTTTTTTATCTATTTATCTTCATAGATTTTCAGATTTTATGGAATTACTAGCTTGTGAGGTTTCATTTTTGTTTATTCCCTGTTAGCACTCTTTTTGTGCATAAGATACTGGTTGCATGATAGGTCAACACGGAGAAGTCAAAAGAATTTGTTTTTAAGTACAGAGTTATTCTCTAGGTGAAACTGTTACAGTTTTACAGAGCCATACATTCTGAAAAGCTTGCATCAGAAATAAAGCTCTTGGTTGATGATGTGGACTGACAGCTATTTTAAAATTTTTAAGCAGGCGGTATAAAATGCTAAAGATTTGAGCACTTTTTTTCATAGAATGAGGAAAAGAAAAGTGAAGAATGTCATTTTTGCACAGTGTACTAACTAAATATTATGGAAGCTAGAGAGTGCTTGTGGAAATAAAATTAAAGGCATAAATTATGTATTGTACATTTAGAATTTTAAGGAAAATACACACTTGTAAATATCAAATCCTCAAGTGGGCTGTGTTTAATTGGATAAAATGGAATTTTTGTACATATCACTTTTTCTTTTAAAAAATACTTATCTAGGTTTGACTTAAAAATTAAGTTATATTTAGTTGGTAGCTATATTTTAAATCGCTTACTGTATCAGTTGACTTGTAAGATTTCTTTGTTTAAGACATTGACAATGACAGTCGGTGTCATTACATTTTTTATTTAATTGACATATTTTTTTTTATCCTGTGTACCTGGGAGTTTTAAGATATAAACACCATGACATTTCTTAACAAATTTAAACTGTAAAAAATAAAAATGAAAAGATGGATTCCCCAATTACTAGCATTTCAAAAATGAAATCTAGATTTAAGATAATATAACTTTTGAAGACATTTTAGTATATCTATAAGGTATGAAACTTAGCAAACAATGTTTTTGCTAGTTCTTGTTCTTTGAAATCCTAAAGTAAATTAACAAAAGAATCGAATTGATTAAAAAAAAACTTAACAGTTTCTTGATAAATTTTATGGACTGTTTCCATAGAAGTAATCTCCCAGTTATTTCAACAATTTTTTATAGGAGAAAGTTTATTTTCTGTTACAACATTCTTACAGTATAGAAAACTTTTTGACCTAGAATATTCAGTTTTAAGAAACAATGAAATCTGATGCTTGTATTGTAAAATGTATTTTCAGTGAGGTCTTCAATGAGGACTTTATAGGTGTGTACTTTTCTTTAAAATATGTACACACATAGAGAGTAAGTGAGTTCTTATACTGTACGTACAGTACTGTATCCAGCAAGGCTTTATTCCTGGATATTGAGAGTTTTTTCCCTACTTCTTACATGAGGAACATAGTCTAAGAAATTATCGAATTAACTTTGAGGAGGTTTGAGATGGAGAAAAATTCTGAGTATGACTGTGCTTATGCTTAGTAGTATTAGTTTTTACTTTATTGTGTCGTCAGCTTTTTAGCTAGATGTACTTTTGGGGGAACACTAAAAATATAGCAGACCCCAGAAAAGTTAAATTTCATTTGAAAATGTTCAATCTCACTTCTATCACATCTGCAAGCTATGCTATAGTATCTATTGTCATTATACAAACTGTCTAATGTTTAAGACTTATAAATGTGTTGTGAAAGTTAATTAAATTAGTAATTTCCATTTTAAAAGAAATGTACCTTTTGAAGGAACCATTTTTTTTAACTTCACAAAAAGCACTAATCCTTTGAGTAAAAAAGGAATGGTTATATTAATTACAAATTATACTTTTAGCAAGGAGAAAATGCAGTTTTTATCAGCCTGGGGAGCATTTATGCTAAGTAACTTGTGGCCCAGTTTCCATTTCTGTAACTGGCAAAAGATCTGTTACTGAGAAATGAAAGATTGAGGAGAAAATTAATAAAACAAGTTAAACAGATTGATCATAATTCTACCCAGTCAGCCTGTATCCAAATGCATTCCGAACCAGAAGAGAAATTCTGAGGGTCTAATTCCCCACCACCCTTTTATACTGATTTCTGCAAGTTAGCAGGGGTTGAGGAGGGCATAGTTGTCTCTGCCCTTTGCAGAGCCAACTTCATGATGCACAGAAAATGAAACCCACGAAATCTTTTAGTCTTGTCCAATTCAGCTCCACTTCCTTGCCAGGGGCATAACAGCTGAAGTTAAAAGACTTATAACCAAATGGGAAAATTAGTGCCATTTGTGTATAGGCAGTAGCCTTATTCAAACTGCTTTCAACCTAATTGGGAGAAAAAAAGAGAGCATATGATTTGATTATAAGTCCTCCAGAGTGGGTAGCGTGTAGGAGACTGTGGCTCAAGAATACATTTAGGATTTTCACTTATTTTGAATTACTTATAGTTTGAATTGTAGTGCTTTGTGTGTGTATGTGAGAGAAAGAGAGACAGACTGACAGAGACAGAGAAAGAGAGACAGAGAAAGAATTTACTTCTTCAGCCTCCACAATTTGGAAAAGTCAGAAGTACAGTGAAACAACTAATTTTAAAATGAAGAAGATGGCACAACATGGGTCACGTCAGAGTGCTTCTGCCATCGCTGAGGTTCTTCTCTGTTGGATTTTCTTCCATGTATTGTAAACCTAAGTTCTTTAGATTTAAACCCTAACAAGAGCAGCAGATAAAGAAAAGATCTGTCCCTAACCAGTGCCTTCTGACAACAGTCATCTTGTTATCTCTGTCAAATTTCAGGTGGACTTTGGCTACATTAATGAATTGAGTATGTGCAAAATAAGATAAAGAAATCAGCTCAGCAAGGCCTACACCAATGATATGTGTGATTCTGTGACTGATCTTACGTGACAAGCAATGATCAAGGCCAAGATGATTATACATTTGAGGAAAACTATTTCGGAATCTGAGGGTTGAATGTAAGCAAAAGGTTAGTTTCCCAAAAGCCAAACTGATAAGGTCTTACTATGCAATGTTTAAATTATAGTCTATACTCAAGTGGAAATTCAAGTCATTAAATCACTAAATCACTCTCTGGGGTTCTGATAGTTTTTTCCATGTATAAGTCTGACCTTTTGATGTTATCACAACTTCATTAGCTAATGTTTTTAAGGTCTCACATAAGGAACAGTAGACTGAAGTAATGAAAGAATGAGTTGTCTGTGGCAAAAATCTATATATAGTTAGTTGAAACTTTTAAATTAGAGTTTAACTGACTTTTAACTAGTATGGATTTTCAAGCAACTAACTGGCATTATTGTGATTTAACCTTCCCTTTCTGTGTTCTGTACCATGGCTCAAAACTGATTCCCTTTCCATAAGTAAGGCAAAAGGTTTCCTTTTTATGGGTAGGGATTGGTAATCCATTAAAGTCTGACTGTAATAGACTTACAGTGCTGTGGCTTTGTATGCCAGCACCCAGTAATGATAAGATTCTCTCCGTTACTCTATTACTTATTTTTGTTTTGGGAGTTGAGATTAAGATGACTTTTAAAAATCAAAAGTGTAGCATTAACTCCCTTTTTAAGCGAATATCTACGTACAAACTGACTAATGGTTGTGGAAATAGCATTTTGAATTGTAATTTGATGTGAAAAAATTACAAGGTGGTGGTACTAGGAATGCTGTATGGTAAATATCATTCTAATTGCTTCTAATAATCAAACGCTTGGAAATTTATCATTTTTAACATCTGGAAATAAATTTCTACTTTCATATTAAAGAGGAATATATGACATCTTAATCTTATTAAATATTAAATCAAATTAGCCAGAAGATTTTCTTTCATTGACTTGTGGTTTCTCAACAGAAGTACTAAAAATAATTTTATAGACAAAAGAAGAATAGAGGGGGAGATACTGAAAAGAAATAAAAAATAAAAGATTAAATTTTTTGGAAGAACTAAATCTCTAGTATAACTTTTACATTGGGTGCTTGTAGTGTTTTAAATTCTAGAGAAATGACATTAAATCAAATATCATTAAAAATATGACCAAAATTTTTAACAAGATTCAGTTTCCTGTTAAAGGAATTATATTTAGTGGTTGATCATAGCTAATGTTCTTTATTATTTTTTTTTTAAAATTAATGTTTTCAAAAAGACCAGAAAAATTGGCTAAAAAGAAATCAGTTAATAATTTGAAAAGCAGATATATTTGAAAAGTAAATCTTCCCTTTTATGGTGGAACTTGTAATACTAATCAGTGTTGGTAGAATATTTGTGCAAGTCTTGTTAAAGAAGAAATAAGGTAACTCCTTATTTCAGAATGATAGGCAAATTGCCATATGGCTTAGGAAACTCTGTTAGCTAAACTGAAAACTTAACTTATACTAGGACTATTAAAATGTAAATAGAACAGCATAATGTTCTACTTTTATTTCAGAACACATGCTCTACATCTAACACAAAACTGATTTCCAAAACTTCTAGGAAATCAATTTCATTTAGTTTTTTTCAAAAGCAACTGTTAAAATATGCCCAATTTTTATATTCACCCGCATAGTAGAAATAGTGACAATCAAGAGTGCTCTCTGGATCTTTTTCCCTGTGCCTTGCTTTGCTACGCATACTTTATCTGTCCCTTCGATAGCATGCTCAGCGGTTCTCCCCATTTGCATGCTATGACTATCTCTGTGGCACACAGGAGAAACTTGGCCAGATTGAAGGGGTCCAAATGCTAGTAAAGTGGTGTGGCTCCAGGATTTCACCTGCAGTCCTTCCTGTCCCCATGTCTCTGTCTTGATTACCTTGCTGTATTTCAGAATAATTAAGCAAACCATTTGTGGAACTCCTTTTAAAAACAAAAACAAAAACTTTGTGGAATCATTTGTATAGCATAGTGAATGCCCTCAGTTACCACACATTTTTTTTCTTAAATATTTAGAATAAGTTCAAAACCTTTCCTGTTCAGGCCTGGCAAAAGCCAGGTAGTAATGTTTGTGACCAAAAGAGGTAAGTAATGTTATTAAAGTCTCTCTGAGCCTGTGATTTCAGATGTATGGTGAATTTTCCTGAAGATCATTCCAAGGGAATCAAATAGGCAATAGTGTGGGTTTTGTAATCATGGCCCTGGAATTGAAAGCCTTAATAGATATTCAGGGAAGGAGGGACTGTATCGTAAGATAGCCTTTCTTTCCCTCTAAAAGTAATGCTTGTTTATGAGTTGAAACATGGCTAGCTTAGCAAAATTGGGCAACCTTAGGAAAGTTATCATACTTTTGTATAACAAGGAATGGTTTTATCTCCCTTAGTTGTTGTGAAGGTTAGATAAATGACAATTCCTTTTCTTCATCCTCACACCTGATCTTTGGCTTAGGGATCATGCCACTTAAGTTGTGGAGACTAAAGGAAAATTGCCAGTGCCTACCGTAAAGAAGACATAAATTGAGACTAGAATGGAACGAAACCTGCCCAGAAAGAATAAAAGTTAAGGAATAAGGTGAAAAATGGTTGGAAGAGTGTGATCCCTGAGAGAAATAATGGACAAAGCACCCTGTGTTCTAGTGTTGAACCTCCTGTGTGGACCTGTGACTTTACACAGGTCTCTTGAGTTGTTGATGTGTAAATTGAGGGCACACTTTGAACTACCTAAGAGTCTGCCAGGAGTGATCCCCCCTCTTCACAGGCACAAACTCTGCCTGTGAAATTTCAATTCTTTTATCATTGTATGTCTTCCAAGAGACATAAGGAAACGCCCTATGGACAGCGGAGGTGCTCTCTCTCTCTCTCTCTCTCTCTCTCTCTCTCTCTCTCTCTTTCTCTCTTTCTCTCTCTCCCTCCTTTTCTCCTTTTCTCCCTCTCTCCCTCCTTCCTCCTTCTTCCCCTCCCTTTCCACTTCCCTACTCCATATCCAGGTTGCACTTTTGTACCTAAATCATTCCTTTAGCACAGTTTTCCCTTCCTCAGTCACTTCCACTGCTCTGATGGTGAAGTAGGTGGAATCTAGTTCATTTTTATTTTTCAGAGTTTAAAGACTATTGTCATGAGCAGCATAATTGCAGCAGTGTTCTTTCAGGACTAATATTTTGCTCTGTCTGAAATTCAGCACAGGGACACAGTCAAAGGGCAAAAAGCAGCGAGCTAGAGTGAGCTGAGGAAGTTTGCAGACAACAAAGCAAGGATTAGAGTGCAGAGAGACAAAAGGAACATTAATAGCAAAAAGAATTATAAAAATGAACAAAGAGGAAAATGCAAAAATGTTAAAGGCAAAACTAGACAAATTAAACTTACACAAGAAGAAACTAAAAATATAAGGAACAAATTTCATGGCAGGAAAAATCTTTTAAATAGTAAAAATAGTGAAAGTTTTAGTTTTTTTAATCAGCATTCCTCTTTTTGAGACCCATTGGAAAAGAGTAGTTATGTTCTAGGAAAGTAAAGCTTTTATGCAAATGTAGAGAAAGGTTAATAAGAGGAGGATATAAAACAACATTCCAGAATACCACAAATCAAAATGCAAAGTTTGAAAATAGGAAGCCATTCTTTCTTTTGAGGTCTGAAATGAAAAACAGGAACTAATCCAGATTGAAAATAACCAGAAATTTAAAGCATTTAAAGAAAGAAGTCAAAATGGACAAATTTGTCATTAGAAACATTTTTTAAATTGCTAGAATAAAAAGGCAAATGAAATAGAGGCAAGGCAGCGAACACAAAAGAAACGTTTAGAAATAATAGCAAATGTTCTTTCTATTTGAGTCAGAGGAACCTGAAAGAGTTGCTGGAACAGGCGGCATTCTGGAAAATGACATTTGACATGCATTGTACGTGCAAGTGAAGGTGAAAGTGAACGACAGGAAAATGAGTGGAGAGTGCTCATTAGTTGCCAGGACCCGTTCAGTTGACTCAGTACATGGGTTAAGTAGATGGCTGTAGCTGGAAGAGGCTTGACACTCACTTTTGTTGTCTTCTCCCATCTCAACATTATAGCTACCTTACAACATTTCCAGACTGACTGGTGTGAACTTTAACGTTGGAGGCTCTGTATATGAGTATCAGTTCAACATTTCCAGCTCTGTGACTTGGACAGGTCTAAAACTCCCTGCCTTACTCTCCTTATTTGCCAAATGGGAGTCATGTTAATTCACTATGTTTCTCACAGTGAAGCTGTGCGAATCAAGGGAGCCTGGAGCAGAAGTATTTCCTAAGTGTCCCCAGGTGTTTATACTGTAAACATAGAGTATGGTCTTTGGGGAATTATTTGCACTGGAAACAAGAAAATAAACAACATGATTGTTTTTTGCTTTTTTCAATCATCAAAGTACTTGAGACTTTAGGATGTCAGCTAAATTTAGGATTTCCTAACCCAGAGTCCAGAAATCACATGTTGGCAGTAGATGGACTGTAGGGAGTTGTGAGTTTAGAGACAAAAAGAATTTTTGTACTGATCTTTAAATGCATTTTCTTCAATTTTGAATGGAAACAATAAATTTCAGTGGTGTTTTAAAAGGACAAGACCTGTGAATTTGTCACCAGTGGAAATCACAGATGCTTTCATATATCATTATAGTCATTATAGACATCTATAAATGTTGTCACCCAGCTTTGACATACAACAATTATTAGGCATGTTACCCACAGGCATTGCTCTATGTGTTTTAATACTTAGATTTAGGTATTTCAACATAATTGGTTTCCTCTACAGTCTGTAATTTAATTTTAACATTTCATCTGAGAAAGTATGCACAAATATTTTTTAAAAGGGCCTGTCAGAAATTACTGCCACTGGATCCTCTAGGTTTCCCAGACTGGCATTAAAAGGACCACCTATTTTTACACTGGTTATTCAGGTAACACAGCAGATAGTGCATTCTAGAGTGAAACATTCCAGTTATACAAATGAAGAGAGCTTCAAGTTGTAATACAGTGAAATAGTGCCCTGGACAATATAAGGAGGCACAAACCTCTTCCCCTAGTGCCACCTCTGTCATGACTGGTAGATTCAGGTCAGACTCAAAGCATGCTCAGAGTGGTGATGATCATAGTGAATGACAAGTCACATACATACCTGCCAGCTTAGGTACTTTCCTGACACCTGTACATGATGCCCAAAGAGCAGGGAATAGGAGTGTTCATCAGGACACTCATAAACAATAGACTATAACAGTTCATTTTACATTTTATTTTGTGTTTTTGCCATTGTGCACTTAACATAAGAAAATGGAAATAACTAAGACTATTCAGTTCCCATGAGTTTTTATCTAAACTCCTGTATGTCAAATATCTGTGTATCTTTCTACCCAAATAGAATTTTGGTTCTGTGGTAGCATCTTGTCATATTCTCTTGCTGATTTTATTTAGCCTCCCACCATAAGAAAAACTGAATAGATTATACTGGTATGCACTTGAGTGACTGAAATCTCTTTTTTTAGTGCCTTCACATTTTATTGCTTTCTTTGCTAGCCCCACTATCTTGTTTAAAATTTAGATTGTAATTGCAGATATAAAAGCAACAAATAAGCTAGCATTTATTTTCTACTTCATGTTCATCTTGCTTTTCCACCTTGGATAGTTGAACTCCTTCATTATCAAGGATTTGAGAAACATGATTGTTCTGAGTTTTGTTATCACAACTCTTGATTTTCCTGAGTATGGCATCTTTGCCTACATGACTTTGAGGATAATTAGTGATATTCAATGTACAGGGACAGGAGAGAGCCCCAGATTTCTCACTACTGAAAGGATTCAAATTCTCTTTTGAGTTGATGATCACTAAGGCCAAAAAATTTAGGACACTTACCCTGGTAAGCAACAGGCCCAGTGACTGCTCTCTGACCATACCAGCCTTTCCCTGAAGTATGTTCAATCTCAAAAGATTCTGGATTGGATTCTTTAATTGGGTTGACTGAAAATTCCGTATATTTTTGTTTACTAAACTTTTACAATATAGAAATTTGTCTGATTTTTTATTCTAACATTTTCCAAGTTTACTTGACTATTTAATCCACCTAGTAAGGATCATATTTAGGGAAATACAACTCTGCAAAGTGGTGAACTTCCATAACAATGATGACACAACAGTATTATTTCCTGGGCACTTACTATGTATAGGCACTATTCTGTGCTTTACCTACCAAGGCTCATTTAATCTCAGAGCAATCCAGTGACGCAAGTACTGACATTCTCCCCATTTTTACACACAGGAAACTGAGGCCAGGAAGGCAGATGGAATGTGCTAGTCCTGTCACTCGATAAGACTGTCATGCTGTAAATTGGGGTGTCTCATTTTGCACTGCTGACATTCCTGCCACCTATTGTCATGGCCTATGGGTCCTATGGATTGTAGAATGTTTAGCCACATCCTGGCCATTACCCAACTGTGTCAACCAAAAATGTCTCCAGACATTGCCAAATGTCCTCTAACTTGTTCCTGGTTGAGAACCACTGTTGTAAACTTATAGCAGAAATACTTTCTCAAGCAATCTTCTTAGTAACTTGCACAGTGACTCATGATCATGATTGGGCAAATTTCACATTGTAGGTTTTGTGACTGCGTCAAGCTGTGTACACTCATATGGGAGTGGATATGAGTTATACTTGGTCCATGCTGCTCTCTTCCGTTCCTTTTCCTCATGCTGCCAAAATCATAGATTTTGCCTGCAGCTCTGTGTAACTTCTACACACACCCCCAATTCATGTGCTATTTCCATATCATACTTTCCCTTGGACTTGACCCACATAAACACACACACACACACACACACACATACACATACACAGCCTTGTTTTTTCTCTGTAATAGAGGACTTAACACATCTGAATTACTTCACAGTGAGAACTTATGTCAGAGCCAAGATTAACAGCTGCCAAGAAAAACATACCCAGCAATGAATAACTCGCAAAGATTTGGCAAAGAAAAACTAAGTTTTATGATGAAATATATTACTACAGTATTGGGTTTTATTTTTCCATCATGATAACCTATTAAATTCACACACTTCAAATGGATTTGAGGCTTCTGTTCCTTGTCTCTTTGTAATTTAATATGCCATTTTCAGTAGAAGCTAAGCTATGATAGAGCAATGAAATGTCGAAATGCCTAGTTTGAAATCCTGGATCTGCCAAACATTTACTAACTATATGACCTCACCTCTGTTGTCTAAAAGTTTGGTTCACTGTCCTCCCTACCTCCCATCCCCCGCCCCTCTGTAAGATGCAGATGCGGTAATAATATGAAATGCATCTTTTCGTTGAAAGATTGAAGAGAGAAAATATTGTACCAATATCCATCCTAGGTCCTGGCATGTCAGTTTTCCCCTTCCTTCCAGAACCAGTTCATCAAGGAACTCCCACCATTACCATAGTTTTCAACTTTATAATCCCAGTCCGTAACTGCTTAAATGTCAGCTAATTGTCTTGAGAGTAAAAGAGGTAGCATCAAGTAGCTCAGCACAGAAAACTCTTATAACAAAATGGGGTTTGGAAAGGAAAGATTATACATACAGTCTTCAAAATCATTGCACCTTGAAAATTTTATGTAGGGACAGCAAGGAAGGGGCAGGATGAAAACACAAATATTCTCTGCTAATATTTATGATCATTTACTGACTCAACTTTACAATGGCTATTTGAATGTCTGCTGTGTTCCAGAGAGACGTAAATAGAGCAATTAATAAAAATGGTTACCCTATCTCTGCACCCCTTGGAGTTTAGAGAAAGGTCATGTCTTGTCTCTGTTCTCACTCTAATTGATATTTGCTGCCGAGAACTCCAGTTTGAAAAGGGTCCCACTCTAATTGATATTTGCTGCCGAGAACTCTAGTTTGAAAAGGGTCCCAAGGCTTAACTGCACTCACTGTAAATAATTCTGTGTTCTGTTAAGATTGTCTAACTGGAACAAGAGATAAAGACAGCAGTAGCATGGGATTTGACAACCCTCTAGTACAGGGATTTTCAAAATGTGTGCTTGACCCATTAGTGTACCAGGAAATCAGTTTTGTGAATCACCATGAGGCATATTGAAGAACTGAAATCGAGAAATTACAGAATGCATTGCACATAGTAATGATAAGTATTGTTTTGTAACAATACTCTTTTGTTTTAGTTATATATTGTGTAACTGGTTATGATGTATAATGAATTTCCTACAATGGGTCCCAGAAAAAATGTGGTTCTAATGGATACATGAGCTCCTTTCTCTCCATGGTCATACTGGTTTTGTTTTTCTGAAATTACATGATGTGTTTGACAATTTGTGCCTGTTGATCAAAAACAAGAACAACTCTGACATTTAGGAGCTATTTTTTAACACATGGTATGTTTATTCTTTGAGTATTCTTTCACTAGAGTCTTCTTATTTTGTCTGAGATGTTTAGTAATTTCAGTTATAATTACTTCTTATGGAAAGAAAAATAGCCAAGTAATTAGAAACCCAGGTAGAACAATGAAACTTGCCTTCCCATGCAGACCATATCACTTTAAAGTTATATGACCTGAAGAAACTACTAAAGACTTGGATTTGGTGACCTCATATTTATTTATACGCATGCACACACACAGCAAGTATTGTTTTGGAATTCTTCACTTAGGAATTAAAGCAACATAGATCTCCACAAAAATAGATCATCCTATCACCTGGTAAGAATTTTAAAACAGCATCAAACTTAAATGCTTCATCTCACATGTTGGGAACATATTCTGAGAATGAATATGACCTACCAAGGCTATTTCAGTCCTCGGTCCAGCCTCCACTGATTCTTCTTAATCCAAAGATATCAGGAACTAAAACTCTGAGAAGGATAAAAGGAGTAAAACAGAAGGAGAGTATTTGAAAACCAGAGGAAAGAGTATTGGAAGCAAGAGGGCAAGAAGGAGGAGCTTATGAAAATACCACATGTAGTTGCTATTCCAATACTAGTTTCAGGTACAAAATGGTCTCTTTAAAGTCCCAAAATGATGTCTTATAATCATGGGGAGCCCTACTGTATGGCTTCCCAGCTATTCCATAGAGAATCAGACAGTTTAAACTTGAATTTGGAGCATGACAGAGTGGGTTTGAATTCCCTTTCTACCACTTCTCAACCCTGCACAGGTCACTTGCAACCTTATTTCTCTCACATATGAAATGGGCACAGTGGAACCTTTCACAGGTCAAGTATCAAGACTGAGAACCTATGTATGAAATGCCAGTAAGTGCTAAGTGGCCAAAAAATGCTCTTCCCTACTCCCTTCACCACCAGAGAAGATTTGGAGTTTTTTTCAATTAAGCAATTTCCACATGAACACAAATGGAAACATGGACGAGATCAAAGTATGAGAGCATAAAGCAAGACTTTCCAAAAGAACCTTTTAATTGCAAAGTAATTAAATCTCTCACACCCCACCTGGGTACCTGTGGCTACCTGCTTTGTCTTCATTGGGGGAACAAAGGGGAAAGAACTCACCAAAGCCATCCCTTCCACTACTTGGCTTTCTGCACTGACTTTCATACTATGACCAGTAAGCAAATGGTGTAGTATGCACCTTTCATGTGGATTTGATATTTCTTGTAAATTTAGTAGTCTCATAAAAAAAAATTTGTTTTTTTATTTCTGTGAATCCGTTAAATATGCCATTTAGGCTACCCAATCTAGTCTAAAGGTTCCATCCAAGTCTTCACATCCTAAGTTTCTATAAATCTTACTTCAATTGAATTATGATAAACAGTACCCCTGTTAATATTTCTTCTAGTTTATTATTTTAGCTTCCGATGGACTTGTGTGATAACTATACCTAAGATTAAATTAGCGAAAGAAGGTCCTGACTCTTCCAATCCACTTCCTCAAAGGCCTTATTTGTGTATCTCAGTTGCTGAAAGTTGGACTTCCTTTCCAGGAAGCAATTCAGAAAATACAAGTGCTAGGCCATACTGCCTGTTAGCACAAAGAGATGACATCTATGCCAAACAGATACCTATTATGTTGCCCTTAATGAAAACTCACAGAAAAATGCACCTCAGTCAACAGGCACTTTAAAAAGTAGTCATCGTGCAAGATTGGGCTTGGGAAGATTACACTTTCTGCCTATACCCCAAAGCATTAGAGAGTTCTACCTATCTCACTTTTTGGGAATCTCACCACACACATAATCCCAATCTACAGTTTAAGCACAGCCGTGTCAGTTTTGATGAAGAAGTATTGTTTTAAAATGTTGACTTTTAATTTTTAGACTAGAGGATGATTAATTCATCAAAAATTTAAAATAAGTAAATTAAAATTGAGCGTTCATTTCACTTAGTGGAAGGACCAACCCAAACTTTGCTTGCCCAAGTAAAATATACTCCCCTGTTGATTACTCTCACTCATCCTAGGGTTTTTCTGCCCTCTGTCCATGAATGACTGTGCTGTGTATTTCCTCTTCTGCTGGCTCCTCTGTACATTGCCTTATGTGTTCAACCACATATGTGCTGGACTTGTTATATGAATATCGGCTGCTTGGTTAGTTATGCGTTTGAGACATAAAAAAACCTGACATGATGGAAAAGTTTGAAATTGCCACCCTGCACCTTGCAGAACACTATCACAGTTAAAATTCTAATAACAACTGACTGAGAAAGAATACAAATATTATTCCAGTAATGGAGAAGACATACATTATCATCTTCCTGGACTTGGAAATGCTTTCCCTCTTCTGAAATCTGCAATGTTTTAATTCTTTCAAGTATGTGAATTACTTAAATTTTACCTTTTAAGAGTCACTAGCGATCTTTAATGAATGTGATAGAACATGTTACAAATTTACTGACAAAGCACTGCAACGCTGATATTTAGAAAAAATTTTTCATTATTTTACTCACTTGTCCAATTCTTTTCTGAATTGTGCTCTTAGTATTATTTCTCTCAGATCATTACAAGCATTATGTTTATATGGAATTTTTCAGCATGTAGTTATAATTTTAGGAAATGTCTACAAAATGCAAGCAAAGGTTAAATAATAATAATAATAATAGTAATAATAGTAATAATAATAATATGTGAAAATCAGAATTAGTTTTTAGAGACCTAAGGATAAAAGATATTCTAATTTACTTTTAAACTATTGGTCATCCCTTAAAGTCTTTTTAATAATATTTTAACAAATTTGTTTTTTGTTCTCAAAGTGAAAAAAAATTTAAACAATTCAGTTTGTACTTTTACCAATAGACACTTTATGCTAATCAAGTCAATAAGTTGGAAAGCTGTCAGGATTTGACAAAATGAATGTATTCAGCCATTTTCTCCAGTCTCCTAAATGGTTTTCTAGGGGCAAGATTTTTCTGATGTGCTTTGTCTCACAGAGCTCATTTCCTTTCAAGAACCTCTGATTTCAAAAACAAGCACCAATGTATTCATTTAATAAATATAAAATATATATGTTCCACAGAGGCACACAGGCAGGGGGCCTAATAGGCAGAGGTCTGGTGGGTAGGTATGCATCAGGCCTCAGTCTCACCACAGTTTATGATTTCTTACAAGGAAATCGCTGGCTTCTTCTAGTGTTTCAGAATTAGATTCTTACTAGATCCACTAGGAGATTGTCTTTTGAGCGATGATCTTTTAAAAAGTCTTTTAAAGTGTTAATAAGTTAATTTTATAATTGACCAGAATTTCACAGTCAATCTGAATCATAGTGTTTAACGATTCCCTACATGAAATAAATAGATTGATTTCCAAGGAGTGTTATTTGGAGCTGACCAGATGCATGCTGAGACTAAGCAGAGGGGCTCTGCATGGAGGATAAATTCCAGTTTCCCTGATTTGGTGGATGTGAGAATAGTGACCACAAGACCTTGAATGTCAGTCTTGGTACTGAAAGTTGGTCAGTTTCTTTCTTGCTGCTGTTTGATGCTCCTTCCATACTCAGAATAGTGCTTTTTAATATGCTAAGTACCTAAATGTTGTGGAACAAAAATGCAGTGTGAAAAGTATTTTTTGTTGTTTGATTTTACACTTACTTGAAAGAAAATACACACTCCATGCTTTTATCTGAATTACTTCCTGACTTTGGAGGATATTATAGCATGGGTTAATAAAATAATAAAGATTCACAAAACATTATAGAATGGTCGCTCCCTGTGAGTTTATTTTTAAAAATAATTATTACTCTTGACGCACTTTATCTTCAAAGTGCTCAGCAAATATTAATTAACTTTTTAAAACTTTAAAGGAACTCAAGTCAACTTGCTTTTTCATGGAGAATATCCTATTGAAGTCAGGTGGTATAGGATTGAGCTATAATTGAGCTATAATAGAATTATTAAAAGATTCTTAATACGATGCCTGGGCTTCAAAGAATTGAGATCTGAGCGGTGTAAAGCAACATGCATCTAAGAAAGTAATTTGGTTTGTGCTGAAGAAAACCATAATTTATTGTCGGCTAAATATACTTGTGCCCAAATAAAAGCTCTTAATGTTAAACCTAGAAATAGACTGAGTTTAACTTTGTTTCTGCACTATTCTTGGGACTATATCACTTGGCCTGAGATCTTCATTAAACATTTATAGAGTTTAAGGTCTGTAGGCATATTATTAAGTACATATTGTATACTTGAGAAGTAGTAAAGAATTAAACCTAGAATTAACTCATTCAAATAGAAATAAGCAACCTAAAATGGTTAACATGGACAACTATTTTCAAAACAATGAATATAATTACTTGTCAATAATTATTATAAATTCTACCTGATCCACAGTTGCAATCATCCTATAATTTTAAAGTACATTAAACTAAAATTTTAAATCATATTAAACATCTTAAAGACTCACTTTCATTAAATACGTCACATTTAAGGTGATTATTCCAGTTTGGCACACAGTAGTTCTTGATTATATACTCTCAAAACTGCTTACATTTATGACATGCCCCATTCCTATGTGCACCCCCTACACACGTACCGCACAGACAGGAAGTAACACAAAGCTATTATTTAGCTCTTGTGGTGATGAGGAATTTCTCCAGTAGGTAAATCCAAAGCCTTGAATGCCAGAAATTTTTCTTAATCCTTTCCATGTAATAAGAGCAACTCATAAAATACACTGATTTTTTTAAAACACATATATAAAAAATAATACAGAAAAAATAATTATGTTAGGTATCCATGAGCATGTAACTTTGGGGATGTCTTTAAAGAGGCGTTAAAAAGCTTCAATTCTCTGAGTCATAATTTGGTCTCACTTAAAAAAACAAAATCAAAAAAACCTAATTCAATCCTTGTCACATAGTAAGTAGTAGGTTTTCCTTAAGTGCATATTCCCTGCTCTCAAATTTAAGGACCTTGCAAATTTCTATTTTAGGAGAAAGAGCAGAGCTAATTTTGTTTAGTTCCTGCCTATTTTTCCCTGAGATCATTTGCGTGGACTGTTTCTCTCCTCCATAAGTTCCAACCTGCCTTATCTAGTTGCTTAATTTTTGTTTAGTCTTCAAAACCCTACTCTGTCACTAGTTCCTCTGTGAAACTCCCATGTGACTTCCTTCTAGAAAAAATTTAATCTACCAATTCTCCATATGTTTCAATCTCTAGAGATTTGCCTTGAGTGTATCACGGTAATTTGTTAATTTTATATCTGTCCACCTTCTACACTTGATTGTTAGCTCATAAATACTAGACTATCTTGGGTTCATCTCTGTTCTTTATCGCTTGGTATATAAAAGTTAAGCAACAAATCTTTGTAGTGAAAATGCTCACCAAAATCATTAAAAGGTCTTTAAAATTTTGTTTAAACTGTATCATTTTTTTCATTCCGCATTTGTAAAAGGCAACATTTTTTTTTTTTGACAAAAGTAAATCAGCTTTGCAGAAATTTTGGAAAATGTACTTTTAAAGAAAAAAATCATTACTCAGAGACAAACATGGTTGGTAGGATACATTTCCTCAGTCTTTTCATCTAAAGATATAAATACAATTATATCTAAGTAGTTAAACAAAATTGAGATGTGACTGACTATGCTATGTTGTGACTTTTATGTTTTATGCTAAGGAGTTTGTTAATGTATATAGTAAATATTCTTCTAAAACATGGACCTACTGTATTTTATTATTGATGGTACAATTTTTTCCAGTTTCTATTTATTTGCTAATGTAAATTATTCTCAGTGAACAACCATTCTATACACTTCTGTCAGCTTGGCTATACTTGGTGTTGAAATATTGAAAGATTTCTTTACTTTTTGAAAAATAGGCACCATCTTAACCATCCTGAATCCCTTCTCCTGCCCCCACTTCCCCCTGCCACCTTGACATAGTAACTGAGGGGTACCACTTGGCAGAGTAGTAGGCCTGTAGACACAGGTAGCATCTTATCCTGACTGGTAGCTCTAAATAGTTAATAATATCCCTGAATCTTTGCCTATCTCTCTCATTTCTGTAAGGATCTAAAAGTGGAAATGTTTGACCGACAAATACATTTCAATAGTCTGTCAGAAAATAGACTGTTCGAGTTAGAATAATTCATGTCAGGGTCAAAAAAGGACCGGTTTGAAGAGGGAGGGAGAGATAGACATGGGGGGAGAGGTGAGTGTGGTTACTTGGAGTCACAGGAGAGAGGATACCTTGAGAGGAGCTGTGACTTTCTGTCCAAGGTTAGTTAACCTAACAGGGACCAAGACCAAGGAATATTTACTCCAGTTCTTCTCTTCCTTCCATCAGGTCTTCTTTCTAGATGATTCAGAGTTAGCCCCAAGTCAGAGATCTGACCAATTTGCTTATATTGTCCATTCTAGAGCAATCTCCCAGGATGGAGAGCAGAGTAGAGAGTTAATTTGGCAGGAGCAAGCCCAGAAGACAACTGGCATATGTATAGCTCCTTTATTCCACGTGGAAAACTTATCTCCTGAAAAATGATGTCAGAGGGCCTCACTGTAGGCTATAATCTAGGTGTGAGTTGATTGTATTTACTTTTTAGATGATCTGAATTGATTCATGAAAGTGCAGACCTGGGCAGTGGTGGGAGGGACTTAGAGTTTCATGACTTTCAACTCCTACCTCTTATAAGTATCTACAGGTAGAGTCTTCTCTAGTCATTATCAGCTTACCACAGGGGCTTCCCCTCATTTTTCCTTCATTCAACAAAATTGGTTCACCAGCTCCTAACATTGTTACCATCCATCTCAAAGCCTTATAGGTGTGATGCTCTATTCTGGCTGCACACTGTAATCATGTAGGTTCAAAACCTTTATACTAGTACTCAAGCCCTGTCTCTAGAGATTCTAAATTATTCACTGTACTTGGGAAGTCCCAGCACCAGCGATTCTTAACATTTCTAAGGAATCCAGTGAACAGCAAGAATCAAGAAATCTGTTCTGCTAGAGACACAGCTACCTTAAGAATTTCTAGAAGGAAGAGAGTTTGCTTAGTTCTAACCCAAAGAGGCTCTACACCAGTTTCACCTTATCCCTATGGTTTTTGAGTCTAAAATATGTATGAAATTAAAAACAAGCTTAACAGGAAGATCGAACTTTCTGAAATGGAAATTGGAGACTAAATTGCTTGTAATTTTGCAGCTTTTT
>PVHY01016930.1:0-32625 GCA_004024945.1 Uropsilus gracilis
CCTTCTCTTTCTTCATTCTTTCTACTTCTGTATCTTCTAGTGTGCTGATTCTTTCTTCTATTTCTTCTAGTCTGCTTTCCTGACTCTTCCCTGCATTTTTGAGTTCTTCTGTTGTTCCTCTTATGCCTTGCATCTCCTGCAGTTTCTTATTTAGGGTTTCGATTTCGTTTTTCTGTTCGTTGATGATATTGTTCATTTTTGCTGCATTCTTTTTTATATTTTTCTACTACTTCTCTTAATTCATTGAGAGCTTCTCTTCTTTTGCTTTCCCTTTGTTCCCCCTCTTCCTTGGCCTCTTTTGAGTGCTTTTATCACGTTGATTCTGAATTCTTTGTCTGGCATATGGAGCATTTCTTCGATGTCATCCATGTTGGTTTTTTCAAATTGTTTATCCTTAGGTGGTGAGTTATTTTTCTTAGGGCTTGCTTGAGTGTTTGTGTTCTTTTTCCTGTGTTTTCCTTTCAGATCTGCTCTTCGTATTGGGTGACTACCGCTCTAGTAGTAGGCATGTTGAAACCTATATAGTTGTATTTAACGCTGCTTATGTGCTTTTTGTAGTGAATGTCCTTGTTTTCTGAGTTTGCGCGGGTGCCTCGTAGCGGCGCCAGCGCTTTTGGGCTTTGGGGTCGGCACCGTTACGCTCCAGGTGCACTCCTTCCCCACCCCCTTTAGCAACTCAGTCCGAGCTTAAGTTAGGCTGAACAGCCAGGGTCCATAGAGATGCAAATGGCCGATCTGCCTGCCTCCAGCCGTTTCCCTGACAGCCGGGAGACGCCACAGGCTGCTCTAGGTCGGAAGCCTACCTGTCCTGCGTGGTCTCCTCCCCCAGGTGCTGGTGTGCTAGTGGCTCCTCTCAGCCGGTCAGAGTCCCCTTTGCAGGTGACTCTTTTGTCCCCGAGAGCCTCAGTCCGCTCTCGGGACTTTGGGGTCGGCGCGGTTACGCTCCAGGTGCGCTCCTTCCCCACCCCCTTTAGCAACTCAGTCCGAGCTAAAGTTAGGCTGAATAGCCAGGGTCCATTTCTTACCCCATTTTAACCATGAGTTACTCATTTGTTCATGTTTTTTCTAAGTTCTGAAACCCCATCACCAAATGCACATAGGCATTTCGTTGTTAATTGGGGTTGATTTTTTTCCCCATCTGCAAATATGAGACGTGTTCGCTTAAGCAAGATATTACAGAATGTCTGTTTTTGTCAAAATATCATCCAGTGGTAGCTGATACTGAGATTTTACCCTTGATTTGCTCTTCGTACCTAATTTGAAAGCTATATTTTTTAGAAAATGACGCAGTTAGTGTTATATAACCCCAAGTCCTGGCTAGATGCTTCCAGAGTTCTCCTCAGCCTTATGTTTGAGCTTTGAAAATCTGGCAGTATTTAAAGGAAGTCGTTTTTCTGAGAAACATGAGTTTTCTTTTTTGCAGACAGGTGAGTTGGATATATGCTGTCTCTACTTTAGATCCCTTCTGAGAGGACTTGGTCATCCCATAACATTGTATCTTAACCTTTTGCTGCTTTCCCCTTTTTCTGTGAAGCTTGGGGTCAATTTGTGGATGCTGGCATCAGTCCTGCTGGCTTCAAAGCCATGTTCTTTATCAGTCTTGGTCTGCCTGTTTCCTTATCTCAAAAATGGAGATTACAGTACCTTCTTCATACAGTCGTGTTGGAACATAGGTCCGATAGTCCGTGTTCAAAACTCAGCATAATGCTTGACATAGTAAAATTTGGTAAATATTGGCTGTTATGATCATCATGGGAGGGCATTTACTCTTCTGTTGTAAAAGGTGATTTGTCACAAAGAGGCAAAAATGCTCATTTTTCTGAAACTCTGGCCTCTTTCTCTGTTAGAGATTTTTCTTGGACAGTCCTCAGACAAGAAGCCGCTTCATTCCATTGCCTAGAAATGTTTTCCTCGGCCCCTGCATAGGCGCAGTTCTCCCATCTAGCATTAGCACCATTATAATGGGAAGTCAAGCAAAACATTTTTTTGCGTGAAGCGAGAAAGGCAGAATGTGAGATGGCGTTGACATCTGTGCCTCTGCCCTGGGCCAGACGCGGCATGGTTTTGTGCTGCTGATTTGGCAGTCCCATCTGCTCCCTGCTCCAGGGGTTCAGACCCTCTCCCTTCCCGCCCTCCTAGAGCCCCAGGGAGGATGGAGTCAGAGACTGGGGTATAAAGCATCTCAAGCAGGAGACAGAACAGAGGTTCTGGGAAAAACAGCAGAAAGATACTACCACCACTCCCCACCCCACCCCTGGTTCTACAGCTGACCCAATTGGGCACGTGCTAGATCACTTCTGCCAAGGCACTAAGCCACGAGTTCTGGGGATGTTAGAAAGGTTAAAGAACACCAGCCTGTTCCAGTGAATTCCTAGCTTTAGGCGCAAGTGCTTTTCTGGCATCTCATTCAGCAATTTGCCAAACTTGCCTTTTTTTAAAAAAAACAGGCTTTGAGCGAATTGTATAACTTTTTATGGTTACAGATGGTCGTGGGGTGTCTGATGGTGCTGAGCCTGCTGTGCGTGCAGATGTCGAGTCATTAAGTTATACACCTGAAACCAATATAACATTCTATGTAGGTCGTGCCTCAATTTTTTTGGAAAAAGAGCACATTGATAGGATTGTAGGGAGTTTGTTTTTTGGTATTTTTTTAATTCTTAGCCCAGACCCTCAGAATAAGACCTTTCTTTGCACAAGCTTTAACTTCTGAGTATAGCCTTTGTTTCTCTTCTGCTATAGCTGCATTTAACTCACCCCGCCTTGCCAACTAACCCCTACCCCTAGCACCCACTGAAGTGACTCCTTGTTTCCAGGTTCTATCTCCTCAGCAGCCTGAGAGGTACAGCCAGGCTTTACAGACAGTGGTCTTAGGACCACATATTTCAAATGTAGAGCACAGACTGCACAGTATTTATCTGGATAATAATTTCTCTGTAATTGATTTTGACTAAAGCTTGCATAGTTAAGTAATAGAATAACGAGGGCCTCAGAAAAGCTTGTATTGAGTAAACAGAAGTAAACAAATGGAAAGGGGAGAGGGAGAAATTGTTTAAGGTTGTCAATCGCTTCATTCTTAATGGAAAATTATTTGAACATATTTTTACTTTCAAAACTGAAGGCTTGTTTTAGCGCAGACTGATTTTTTTTCCTGTGATTTCCTGATGATTGTTTGTTGATGGTTCAAAAGAATAAAACAATTCTTTAACACAGAGTGTTCAGAGGTTATTTCTCATGCTACTTAACTGCTAGATTATGTTCTTTCAAATTTGAGGTTATCCAAACTCTTTTCTAAGGGACAGTTGATTCTAAGTGTTAGAGAATCTTAATTATATAATTAATTGTATGCATAGTTTTCATTCAATGTATTTTTTTTAAAGACCTGTGTGTTTGCTTTCCAGACTGATTTTGCACGATTTAGTGGGACAAATGTGGAAACTGACTTTGTAGAGGTCCCATCACAAATGCTTGAAAACTGGGTGTGGGACACAGATTCCCTTCGAAGACTGTCAAAGCATTACAAAGATGGAAGCCCTGTTAAGGACGAGCTCCTTGAGAAACTTGTTGCCTCTAGACTGGTCAACACAGGTATGACTTAATAGTTGCGAAAAGCAGAATCATTCGAATTGCTTAGTGGAGAATCCTTGGCATCTTCTGCTACAGAACTCAGTTCCCCCGTAATGCATGCTAACGTGGGAGGGAAGACCATCGGGCCAGTTGGCATATTGGACCCCGTGATTATGTGCAAGAAAACAAAACTGTCTCCTTTTAAACCTTAACTAGGCTGAGATGTCTTGCTCCCATTTTGTAATGAATTCTACGGGGATCGGTTTTTGAAATGCATGATCTGGTCATATCAGAACCTTCAGTTCTGTCTTCCCTAAAACATGCCCAAACATTCTTGCATTATTAGGTCTGCTGACCTTACGCCAGATTGTGCTGAGCAAAGTTGATCAGTCGCTCCACACCAACCCATCACTGGATGCTGCAAGTGAATATGCCAAATACTGCAAAGAAATTCTGGGTGTTGCAGCGACTCCAGGTATGTTGGTGCGAAGACTTTGAGTTCACTGTTCCTGTAAAGCCTGGGATATACCAACCCTGCCAGGGAAGGTCGAGTTAGTCTCGGACAGATTACCAGATTTAGTTTGTTGCTGATTTCTATAATCAGGCCCTGACTTTCAGATAAGCAGGTGACTTCGTAGGAATTATCCTGTCCAAATGTGCTTGGAGGGAAGGTGGCTCCAGCTCTGCTGCATTTTAGTGTAATCAGGTGTGACCAATTGGCCTCCACCCCAGCGCAGAGAAAGCCATTGGCATTTGGCAGCAGCTGCCCCACGCCTCCCTCCCTGTACTTTTGTCAGAAATGTGCAGCAGGCAATTTTAGAGAGAAGCAGAAGTCTTGTTCCTTATTCTGAAATCAGTGAAGGCAGTTGAACTAGCAGTTCCTAAGCTAGCATATATGAGATTCGTGTGGGCGAATGGGGATTCACACAGATGTGTTTAAATTTATACCGATCTGTTTTACGCCTGCGTGCGCATGCTGTAGATCACTGTCCAAGGACGTGTGTGTGTTCTTGGTATGGTGACCTTTCTCGCCATGGAAATTGTTCTTTCAGTGAATCAGTTATGTTTATGGAGATAATAAAGGTGAAACACGGCAGTTCAGTCAGTCTGCTCTCCTCCGTTCCTTTTATGATATGTCTATAGTCGACCACACAATAACTGTAGGCCTCAGACCATGTTGACGAACGGAAGGTGGCCGGAGAGAGAGACTGAATCATTCAAAGCCTCTCTAAACGTTTCCATTTCTTCTTCAGTAATTATGAACCAAAAGTAAGTTCCAGTCTGACTGACATGTTTTAAATATAAAAAAGAGAAGTGGCAAAGACTAGGCTTCCTATGAAAGTATCTGCAAAATTCAAACATGAATGAGGGAGACAAAAGGTTCGAAGCATCTCAAACACGGAGCTAACACATGGGCGTGGATAGCACCTCTGAAACCAGAGCCAGGTATTTCAGAGCTCAGGGCCGAAACTGGCTCTGAGATTGAGCCATCCTAGGACAGGAGTTTGGAAACATCTCGGTCAAGGGCACATTAAGCCGGGAGTAAGAGCATGAGATCCTATCTCTCTCCTCCCACAGCCGGGGGCTCCCCACAGGGAAACTGTAGCTAGCTGATGGCCTGATAAGGAACATTCACTCCGTCCCCTTGATTGAAATGTGTCTTTCTTTAAAGGTACAAACATGCCAGCTACCTTTGGACATCTGGCAGGGGGCTATGACGGCCAATACTACGGCTATCTCTGGAGTGAAGTGTTTTCCATGGACATGTTCTACAGCTGTTTCAAAAAAGAAGGGATAATGAATCCAGAGGTACTGTGCTTCCCCCCCCCAATCCTTCGGTTCACTTTGTCGTTGCTCCCTCCCTTTAACTCCTCGGGTGAAATATTTATTGCCTCTGGATTTGAGACTCAGAGATTTGGTAACAGTTTTTAACGTTCAGTCTTGCATCTTCTCAGAGTTTCAGCCATCATTAAATTGCCGTGTGCGAGTGATTAACTCTAATTCTGTAAGTTTAAAAAAAAAAACTTCTGCATTTTCGTGCTCATTAACATTCCAATACATTGCATAATTAAAATTCAAAGCTTTGTTTATGCTTGTGAGCTTTGACAGCTGCTAGTTTTGACATGTGCCCTACAGGATTTTTTTTTTTTTTTTTTTTTTTTTTTTTTTTTTTTTTTTTTTTTTTTTTTTTTTTTTTTTTTTTTTTTTTTTTTTTTTTTTTTTTTTTTTTTTTTTTTTTTTTTTTTTTTTTTTTTTTTTTTTTTTTTTTTTTTTGGTTTTATGGGAGGTTGGGAAAGAAAGGTGAACTCCCTTGTGGATACACAGGGTCAGCCTATGTTTGGATATTCCCTGCACACTTTTTCTTTATACATGTTCTTTGGGAGACACCCTTCTCTCTGTGACTGCCCTGCTCCACCTCCTGCCTCGCTTGTAACCTAAATGCCTGCAAGTAATTGTGGTGCTTCCTTAACCTGAGCCTTTCCTTTCTGTGCACCGTGACTCGCCTGCCAGGTGGCTGCCAGCCAGCCCAGCGGGAGTCACAGTCCCCTCCCCCCCATCTCCACTCCTGGTGAAGACTCAGCTGCTAGCCTATTTCTAGGGCTGATGAGCTCTCTCGCCACTGTGTTTCCATTCGATTTGATTCAGAAATTAGCAGAACAAATGACCAGAATCAGCCTGCCAGCACGGCTTGGCTCGCTGAACTTGAGGCTTCTGGAGGCAGAGTCCCGCGCTAGGTTAGATTGACTTCGTGTGGACCACCCCACCCCCCATGGAAACGCCTCAAGCCCACCTGCATCCTCTAGACCAGCCCTTCCAGTTGCTCCATCTTCCATCCCGCCCTCGCCAGGCTCTCCGGTCCCTGTAAGCTTCCTTCTGCTCCAGCAGGTTTGCGGTGCTCAGCTGCGGACTGTCCTCAGACATACCCTGACTTCTCCGTGGTCTGAGGACTGCTCCGCCTTGTCGCTCGGAGATGGTGCCCTTGAGATTCAGCTTGTCCTGGAGGGGATTGTATGACTCCATTAACATGCCCCACTACAAAGTCAGGCTGTGCAGCCTGAACTGGACACCCGGTGTTAATCTGTAGCCTTGTGCCACTTCCCTTCTTGGGTTTCCCCCAAGTTCCAACCCACCCCCCCTTTTCTCCCCCAGCAGATGAGCCCTGCTCCTGCTAAGAAAGTCAGGACTGACTGTTGAGCATGTCTGTCTGTCCAGCTTGCTTTCTCTCTGTACGTCAGTACCTGCCTTCTTTCTTCCTGTCTCGGAGGAAATGTCACCAATTCCAGCTTGTCCTGGTTTGTCACCTTAGCCAACAATCCGGGGCTGTCACCACTGGCCTGACTAGCCCTCGTGCTTCTGCTCAACTGCTCTTACTTTCGCAGCCTGACGTCTTCGTGTAAGACCATCATTGCTAAGCTCTACCTCCAGGCGTTTGCCCCCACCAGCTGCACTAGGAAGTTACCCTCTCCCAAGCAACCACTGATGACCCCTCACCAGCTCCAGCGCCCTCATCGCCCTTATTTTGCTTCCTGTTTCTTGTCATTCCCCTTGGGTCATGGCCCTGAGCTTCGCAATCAACCCCTTCCCCGCCTCTCAGACCTCCCTGCGTGTTCAGTGAAGTTCATGTGCTCTCGTCGGTTGGTCGGCGTTCACTAGCTAGCCCTCCTGTGTCTTCCAGCTAAATGCATATGCCTTCCTTATCAGCGCCTCTCAAAGCCCTGTTGTTTGTACAGGCCCTGCTCAGATAGTCTCTCATGTGTGAAATCTTCCCGATCTTCTATATTGAGTGACTCGTCCATCCTCTCACCCTAGGAGTGGACGTGGGCCGGGGGGGAAGGACCTCCAACCATTTTTCCTTATGACTGAGGTACTTAATGTGACTACTATCCATAGTTAAAAAGAAAAGGTCATAAGCCGGACATGGTGGCTCGTGCCTGTAAACTTCAGCCTATGAAGTGGCCGGGGCTAGGGATCGCAGTTCGAGTCCCGCCTGGGGCCCGTAGTGAGACCTAGTTCCAAAAAATAACTGGGCGTGGTGGCGCACGCCTGTAATCCCAGCTACCTGGGAAGCTGAGGCTGGGGACTGCTTGAGTCTGTGGTACTCCGGGCAACGAGAGCCTGCCACAGAAAAATAGCAAGACCTAGTCTCAAAAAAAAAAAAAAAAAAAAAAGATTTATGATATTATGAACACTGGCTCGTGCCTGTAATCCCAGCTACCTGGGAAGCTGAGACTGGGGATTGCTTGAGTCTGGTACCCCGGGCAACGAGAGCCTACAGTTCCACGGGCAAAAATAGCGAGACCTAGTCTCAAAAAAAAAAAGAAAAGGTCATAAAATGGACCACAGGATGCAGTACTTATGTGAAAATGTGTGGCTGAAGAAAAAAAGTACACCAAAATGTTGTTGATGGTTATTTTGGGGTGAGATGTTTATGAGTGGCTCGTCAGTATTTTTTCTGGAACTTTCCCTTATTTTCACATAAAGTGTCAATTTTTTTTTGCTTTATTGTCACGTTGCATTTTGTGAATTAAAAGCATTTAGCACTTTGATACATGCATCGATTGTAATATTGTCTAGGCAGTGTTCATCACCTCACATTATTGCTGCACACTCTTCTTACGTATGTTGATTGAGCGGTGCTCTCCCACAAATTCCTGTGAAGATCAGAAAACTGTTGCAGAGACCAGATCGAGACATTCAGTTATGCCATTGTAGTGACTCTTGATGGGGAGGCTCCCTGCCATAGACAGTACTGTAGCTCTTTGAATTAAACCACCTCCTATATCTGTGTCCACTCCCATGACCATGTCCCCACACCCACCTCTGTCACCTCTCCTTGCTGCCATCAAGCCAGCAACCCTAAGTACTGATTGCAGTCAGTCCCAAGGGACTTGCAGAAACGCTCCCTGCCCTCATGTGCCTCTGTGTCTGTCCCTGTTCGCTACCTCCAGGGCTGGCTGGCAGCCAGACCGCTCGCTCTTCAGACAAAGGACTCCCGTGAACTTGGAGGCAGTAAGATTCCAACAACAGGCGATTGTTTCCCTGTGATGTTCGAAATAGTTTTCAGTTTTACTAAACCTGGATTCAACAGTGCGAGATGTTATTACTCATCTTATGCCAGGAAACTGGCTCTCTGGGCAGCTTTCTGTTTTACCTCTGAAATATGTGGCCTGGCCTGTCATTTCTTGCCCCCTCACTGTCACAGCCATCGTGAATCTGAGTTCATGTCCCAAGGGTAACCCTTGGCTCTCTGCCCTCACACTCTCCACGGCAGTAGCTGATCCTAGAACTGCTTTCAGTTTCCATGTTATTCCCTCTTTGGGTATTCTGTCGGGTTAGTTTTGTTTTAAATTTCTTCTTCTTTTTAAGGCTGTTTGCACTAAAATAACACCAGCTTTACAAAACTCAAACATCCATTTTGTGAAAATTAACACTTGGAACAACCATCCTTTTCCGTAAAAACCTTGGATGATTGCAGCTGCATTGTAATGAGAAGAAAGGAGTTTTTATGCTTTAAAGAAGTACCGAATCTGATTCCCAAGTCCCGGGAAGCAGAGCAAGCACAGTGTATCATGCCGCCTTTCTTGGGCCAAGGTCCTTACCCTTCCTGGTATGCATTTGTATCCTGCTGAGAAGATAACAGGATGTCAATGCCCGTGATGCTTAGTCCCTACGCTGGAGAGACAGAGGGTCAAAGATCTTATGTCGTTGGCAGTATTGGCCGTTGGTATGAACAGGAAGAATATCTTCTCTTTGTAACCTCACCAACCAGCAAAGCCCAACGTCTGCTCTAAGACCTTTTTCAGACATTAGCAAGTGGAGCTCTAGAAAGTGTGCAGCTTGCTGGGAAAGCAGTCATAGGGGAGAGTCAGATACAGACCTGCAGTCTTCTGAATATCAACTGGAGAGCAGTAAAATGTTTTATGGTACAGCTGTTTTCATGCTGTTTTGCGTGCCTCTTGATGTAGAGATAATGATGGACATAGGTGTATATAATAATGTAATGTAATGATGTATTACAGTGAGTGTCAGAGCCAGCCACTTACCTATAATAGCCTGAAGCTTTGCTCCTTCAGGTTTTATCCGCCATTTTCTGTATTCTTCACAGCAATAAATATAACATCTGAAGTGTTAATTAGCTTGTTAAATGTTATCAGAAGTATTTGTTTTGGTGGAGCATGGGAAAATCGTCTTATTATCAGACATGTCTTTTACTTCTCCAACCAGTTGCTTAACTAACTGTGGAAGTGAGCTGCTTGGGATGAATACTTTTCCCGCAAGTTCTAGGAGCTATTCAAGGATATCTTTAAGGTCACCAAACACAATTTCAAAATCCAGCTAATCATAGGGTTGAAAGGAAGGGGCCATTTTAACTAGGGTCATTTCTTTTTATAAGGTAACTTCATTGTGGGAAAATTTCCTAAGAGGTAATAGACATGGATTCAAAGGCAATTATATTGTTAAGCTAGAATTATCTGCCTCCTCTTTTGCATTTAGAGAAATTGTTCAGCTTTGTTTTTTCCATCAATGAAGAAGAAATACAATCGAGTATCTCTGCTGAAAGAAATGCTCAGCGAGATAATTGTCACTATTAGATCGTAATCCATAATGCCATCAGGAGCAGCTGGATCTCACGTGCACTGGCAGAGACAAACACATCAGGAATGTTGGCTAAACTTGAAAAAAGAATAACCCAACCAAGAAAAGTATGAAAGTGCACTTCACATGGAACCACAGGCCCAACTCCTGAGAAAGAGGATGACTTACAAATGATTGGCTTCACGTGCGTGTTGGCCATTTGTATTTCCTCTTTGGAGAAGTGTCTTTTTAGTTCTTCTCCCCATTTTTTGATTGGACTTTTTGTGTTGCTTTTGTTTAGTTGTGTGAGTTCCTTGTGGATCTTCATTATTAAACCCTTATAATTATTGTAGAGGGCAAAAATTGTTTCCCATTCGGTTGGGTTTCTTTTAGTTTTTTCTGTTGTTTCTTTTGCTGTACAGAAGCTTTTTAGTTTTATGTAGTTCCATCTGTTTATGTTTTCCTTCATTTTTTTGCTGTCTATAGATGTTTACAGAAAGGGATTCCTGAATTGTAATTCCTAGAGGGTTTTACCCAAGTTTTCCTCTATGTATATTATGGTTTCAGGTCTGACCTCTAAGTCTTTTATCCATTTTGAGTTGATTTTTGTACATGGTGTGAGGGAGCTGTCTTGGTCCATTTTTTTTTGCATGTCTTAGTCCAATTTTCCCAGCACCATTTATTGAAGAGGCTATTTTTGTTCCAGTGTAAATTTTTCACTCTTTTGTCAAAGAAAAATTGCTCAATGTCACTAGCAATAAGGGAAATGCAAATCAAAACCACAATGAGATACCACCTTACACCAGTAAGAATGGCCCACATCCAAAGAACAGGCAACAAGTGCTGGCGAGGATGTGGAGAAAAAGGAACACTCTTAACACTGCTGGTGGGAATATAAACTGGTCCAGCCTCTACGGAAAGCTGTGTGGAGGACCCTCAAATTAATGAAAATAGAACTACCATTTGACCCAGCAATTACTCTCTTGGGGATCTACCCAAAAGAGACCTCAGTGTGGGTACAAAGGGACACCTGTGCTCGGATGTTTACCACAGCACTATTTATAACTGCAAGGACTTGGAAGCAATGTAAGTGCCCCAAAACAGATGACTAGATGAAAAAAAATGTGGTATATATACACAATGGAATATTACTCATCAATTAAAAATGACAAATTTGATGACTTTATGACAACATGGATGTACTTAGAAGAAATCATATTAGCGGAAGCAAGTCAAAAAGAGAAAGCAGTCAAATGGTTTCACTAATATATGGGATATAGTGAAAAAATAAACAAAAGCCATGAGGAAAAGACAAAACAAGCTAAGCACCAAACTGAAGCACACAACTATGGGCAGGAGGGAAAAGGGTAGGGTTGGAGGGGAGATTGGGGGGGTAAATCCTTGGGATTGCAATGATGTGAAATTTATATATAAATAAATTATAAAACAAACAAAAAACAAATGATTAGCTTCTACTGCCACTCGCTACCCCATCCCAAAGCCAACATTTCCTACTCTTCAGCCTTCCCTAAATTTGGGGAGGGATAGGGGCTTGGATTTCAGGGACAGAGGAAGGAAATAGGATTGGTTTGCATTCTGAGTCTTCAGTTCCAAACAGATGGAAGCCATTTTTCTTCCTTTGTGGCTCTACATTCCATATTTATACTTCCCTTCTGAGAAGACTTGTTAGTGGGCTGTTTCTTTATCTCCCCTCCTAGACCTTCAGACCCATGTAAGAGGAACTATCTCATTCATCTGTGTGCATCTTCCACTCAAATGTAGTAATTCTCGGGACCTGTGGGTCCCTCTTCGGGCTTCACCAGTAGTTCGCCCCATCTGCTTCTACTCCTACACCTGTTCTAGAACTGCTACCACTCAGGGCACTTTGACCCTCTTCATCTCCCACCTCCCCGTAAATAAAGATTCGCCCTTCGCCCTTCACGTTGGAATTTTGCTTAAGGTTCCCTGAAGACCTCCCCCTGTCAGGCCGGAAGTGACATCTTGCTTCTCTCGGTCCCCAACCCTTTTTTCCTCACTACCAGCACCAGTCTGTCACCCTCTCCCTCCTCCTTTGGTGTCAAAGGTACTCTCTCTCCACCCCCACCTCCCCACCCTCATAGAAAACAAAAGCATGCTCCTGGGAAGGAGCTGACAGATGGACAGTGGAAGGAAAGGACTCAAAGTCCACTTTTTAAAGCTGGCGGGTGGGCATGTGAGTACCTGGTCATCCTGCCTGTCCTTCAGTGGCTTTCTGCCCTGTAAGGAGGTGACACCCCTGGCTCCACTCCCCGGAGCCAGTCAGGGCGGGAAGGAAGAAAGGAGGCTGAGAAGGCAGTGGGAGCTTCCCTGTGTCACCTCAGAGTTGCCAGATATGACAGGAAACCCAATCTGTTTTCCATTTCTCTATTCTCATTACTGATAGATGATGGGCATCCTTTATTCAGATAATTAGGATTGTTCTTAAAATAGTACCTCAAATAAAGGCTACATAATCTTAGCTAAAAGGAGGGCCTGTTTCTCCTACTTAATATTCCTCCTGAATTATATAGTCGGTTCCATACCAATAGTGAAGATGAAATTGCTACTGCCTTTTTTTTTTAACTTGTGTTAGGAGTCAGAACTAATGTTTAGGGACTGTCAAGCCAGAAAGGCCTCTGTTTCCATGAGCTATAGATCAGCAACTGAACTTCAGGCCAGTGTGAGATGGAATGAAAGGAGGAATCTGCTCAGGTTGATGGAAGAGCACCTGGTTCCAGATGTTATATGAGAGAAACAGCAGGATGCCAAAGTCCTCTCTTCTGAGCCCCCATAAACAGAGAGTCAGGCACGTCCCATATTACAGATAAGGGTCACGTAGCTGAGGATGAAATCCAGAGACAGATGTGGGACTGCTTCCAAAACCTCTGGACCTGTTTTTGTTTTATTTTAGTTTTGTTTTTATTACTTTAAATTATTTATATATAAATTTCACATCTTTGTAATCCCAGGGATTCACCCCCTCCCTCTCTCCATGACTGTTCCTACCCCTCCCCCCCACCCTGCCCCGAGTTGTGTACTTCAGTATGGTTAACTTGTTTTGACTTTTCCTCATGGCTTTTGTTTATTTTTTTCCTATATCTTAAAGTAGTGAAACCATTTGGTTTCTGTCTTTTTCTTTTTGACTTGTTTCTGTTAATATGATTTCTTCTAAGTGTATCCATGTTACCATAAAATCATCAAATTTGTCATTTTTAATTGATGAGTAATATTCCATTGTGTATATAGACCACATCACTTTTTTTAGAAAACGTTTTAGAAAACGTCAGGACAAGTAAAATTTAAAACTAACTAACTGTCAGCAGAACTGAAGTATAGAGCAAGAGAGGGGCTGGTGGTAAAATCAGGGGAGAGACAGGCACAAGAGATTAAGATGAGGGTTCACAGGTGACAAGGTGGTGGGAGAACCTCGGGGTAGACAACCATGTAAAATATATATGTGCAATCAATTTTAAAAAATAATAAAGTTGTAAATAATGTAAAAAGAAAAGAAAAGAAAACATGAGTGTTGGAGAAGACTTGCACACTTGCCAGGAGATACATAACTCCCTTCCAGCATTAGAAACTGCAGAGGTGACTGATGCTGGCTTTTCCTTCATAGAAGGATTTTTGAGCAAGAAAACTTCCAGGGGCTGTCGCAGTTTCTTCCCCTGCCTTCCTCACAGCTCAAGTTCCTTGATTATGTAAACAGAGTGGAATCGTTTCAGGCCAAGACTCCTTCCACCTGTGCCATGTGTCTCCCAGACACGCTCTGTCAGCCAAGCCCAAAACCTTCCTAAAACAGAAATTCACTTTGCTTTTTTTTCCCTTTTTTTTGAGGGGGGTGGGGTGGGGAGAGCAAAATCCTACTACCAAAATGGCACTTAAACTCCTCTCCAAACTTCATTGCAAAGGAAATGAAACTATTAAAAGACCATTGCTCTGTAATTCAGGAAATTGAATCATCTTGTTTGGAGCTCTGACCAGGGAGGACTCGGGCTGCGCTGAGCCACATGTGGTGACGCTAACCAGGGCGCTGCTGCCCAGTGACGGTCTCCTGCCGAGGTGGCAGAGCCTGGCTCCATGAGCCCCCATCACAGGCTGTGTCTCTTCAGCCAGAAATTGCAGCGCTCCGTGCAAACTGAGCAGACTTTCGTCCACCATCAGCATTTTGGGCGCTGGAGTTTTCACATGCCTTTCGATTTTAATGATGGTCCTGTAAAGCTTGTGGACTGAAGTATGTCCTTTGAGTAAATAAGATCCTCAGAGCTTGATGACTAAGAACTTCTTCAGGTCAGTAGTTAACGGCTGTTCGGTGAGGGATGGAACATGTGGAGTCTTTGTGCTCTTGTCTCCACTCTTGGTCTTCTACTGGTATTATATATATAAAGCATATCAGACTGTTCATATATATTTTTTTAATACCCATGATAAAAGGTTTAAACGCACCGTCATTGCGTTTAACTCGTTGTAGTTTTCTGTGTTGCCACACCCAGAGATTAGATTCTCCTTGCCCCGCCCACTCATTTCACCCAGGCCACATTTAGGCACCTTGGACAAGGAAGGAGGTAAACTGCGCTTGGGCTCAAGAGCTCTGACTTGAGACTTCTCAGGATCAGAAAGGCTGTCACAAGGTAGCCACCACATGCCTATTCGGTTCTAGATCGTTATTGTAGTAACAAGAAATCACTGCAGGAATGAATTGCTTGCATTTTGTGCAAGAAGTGACATGTCATATACAGCGGAGTCATGCCCCCAAAGCCAAAGACCTGAAGCATTACTGAAGGAGCAACAAAATGTGGCACAAGCTACAGAGATGAGACCCAACAAGAAACAAGAAACAATCATACAAGCCAAAGGTGCTCCCAAAGCAGTACAGGAATGATAAACAGCATGTTCTACCAAGTCCCGGGAAATTGCACATGAGGAAATAGATCAAAAAAAAGAGAACTAAAGGGCTAAACATGGGACAAACAACAGAAAGAAAGAAGGCAAAGTGACCAGGGGATATGTGGTATGTGTGTGTGGGGGGTATTTCCATGAGGATCAGCAGTTATACAATCATATATTGTAAAATATGTAAAAAAAATTTTTTCTAATTAAAAAAAAAGAAAGAAAGAAAATTAAGTCTAACTCTAAATGCCCATTATTCGTGGTTTGGGGAAGTTCAATAGCCTCCCTGTAGGGGAGATTTCCCCCAGCCTTGTGAATCAGGCCCCGCATTTCCTATAGACCTTATCAGTGTCCTATCAGCACATTGTCTGGGAGCCCTCTGGAGCCATCTTATGTTGTAGGCACTGGACCTGTACAGTGCAGTGGCCATGTAGTGCTTGAAAAGTGGCCAGGGCAGCTAACTGAAGAATTGAGATGCGCTGTGAGAAACTCCCTAGATTCGGAGGCCATATAACAACATCTCGGTTTCCTTTATGGGTAGAAGCTGAACTGATAATACTGTAGACATATGATTTAAATCAAATACTTTATTAAAATTAATTTCACCTATTTGATTTTTGTTTTACCTTTTAATGTAATTCCTAGAAAATGTAAAGTTATAGGTGTGTCCCCCAGTTCATCTCCATTGGTTAGTGCTGCTCAAGAGCTTTTGGGAAGGTAGCTTTGACCAAATATTTGTTCCTGATTAAGGTTGAAACCATGAAGGTAGATGGTAGCCTGTCGATAATGTCTGAGAGGACAGATGATTTCCGCATCCATCAAAAGGTAGCCCCAAAAGTTTTGATTAAATGACCATTTAGGAGGTTGTCATTTGATATCTAAATTGATAGATTTCCTTCATCAGGGTTTTATTTTCCTTAGCCATTTGGCCAGACTTACTACTGATGGCTGTAGCAGGCAGAATCATTGTGCTAAGTCAAAAACTCTTGCTTTTGTCTCTGGGAATTCTGTAGCTAGTCTTCTACTCAAAAAAGACTGTTAGTCTTACTGATCGAATGATATCATTGATACAGATTTGAGAGTGCTACTCTGTGAAGTATCTGTCTTCGGTGTCAGTATATTTAGGATTCAGTTTTATTGATTTGTCAGGCCTTGCCTCCCTAAAAATGATTACAAGCAAGTAAAACTATTGAGTAATACTAATCTTGAAGTGGTTGTTTTCCTTCACTTCATCTGTTTATGTGTCTGTGTAAATAAGGCGAAGGAACTGGGATGTGTTTTCAAATTCCAGATCTAATCCCCAAAGAAAAACTTGACAAAGGTCCTCATACCCTGTCTCTGGCCAGCAGAAATGTCTTACCCTGCAGGGTAGCAGATGTGCTCTTGATGTCCAGCCCCACCCCTACCCCCGTCCATAATGATCAGGGGGTGGTTAGGAGCAAAGCCAGATAGACTGTGGCTGTGCCACTATTTCCAGGTACATCGAACCCCAGTTTATAACCTTCTTTGAACACTGACTTCACTGAGCCTTTGGAAATCACATTTAAGATGGGGTAACCCAGAGGAGCCAATCATCTTTCCCATTTGTCTCTTCTGTTTGTTTGCACGCTGCCAACTCACTGCTGAGAATCTGAGGAGACAAGACCGTCATAAAAGAGCTGGTAGAAGACCGGAAGCCCAAGCTCTTGAGCCTTAGCTACCAGAGTAAATAAATACACAGAGCTGTCGTCAGGCGAAAGAGAATAGCCAGACAAGGGCCCCCATCCCTCTGCCTTCACCCCTCTACCCCTTCCTCTTCTACATCTAGAGATTTGGAGCATTGCTATAACCGTGAATTATTAGGCTTGATGTTTTATTTTATTAGGTTGGAATGAAATACAGAAACCTAATCCTGAAACCTGGGGGATCTCTGGACGGCATGGACATGCTCCAAAATTTCTTGAAACGTGAGCCAAACCAGCAAGCGTTCCTGACGAGCAGAGGCCTGCATGCGCCCTGAGCCGGGGCCCTCTGGGAGCCGTCCATGTCTGGAGGACGAGTCGCCGTCGCCATGTGTTGCTGGTCTGGACACTGAAGGGAGTTTTGTGATTGAAAATTGAGATTTCTACGGACTTTTTGGGTTTTTTTTTTTTTTTTGAAAAGACCGATGTAAATGGAATTATAAATACTGTGACCTAAGAAAAGCCCCCTTAGAAAATAATTGTACTATACATTTCATAAGAATGGATTTGATTTCTTTTTATAAATGCTTCCTACAAATATAATTTGATTTTTTTACTACTGTAATCTAGATAATGTAACAGGGCTAAGAATTTTTAAATTGAATCATGTACATTATATAATTTGATCCTTCTTATATCTTGAAGTTTTCTATTTGGGATTTCTGGACTGATAAATGAATCATCACATTCCTCTGGTGGATGTTTTCTCAGAACCGTGCCATCACCTCTGACTGTCTCCCAGTCAAGGGTGACCCCTTACCCTACACACCTCAGGGTCAGTGGAATGTGACCCCATCCTGCATTTGTCCTTGTATTTTATGCCTCACAAGCCCCAAATATCTCCTGCACTTAAATTACGTTCCTCCATTGGGGTTTGTCTTTTCTGTCTAAAGTGTCGTCAGAGTCCAAAAGAACTGTGAGTTTTCATGGAACTGACCGAACATACTTGGCAAGTTTTATATCATGTATCTAAGGTTCATTTCCACTTTATCATGTAAGATTTATATTCTTGGCGTATTTGCCAATGGGAACACTAAAGCAAGTCCAAGAATATTTTTCTCTTCCCGTTGTTTAACACTGCACACAATGCAGTTGCGTGCCTCCTTCAGTGCTTACCTTACCCAAGGGTGCAGACCTGTCACAGACGGCTATTTGGAGCACCCTCGAGAGAGCTGAAGGGGATGTGGAGCAGGAGAGTCCAGATTCTTCAGAAGAGTAGTGGTTCTGGACTGAAGCGTTTGAGGAGAGCTGCTCCAGATGGCTGTGTGTGTGCTGAAGTGCATCTTGTCAGGAGGCTCTTTATGTCTGCCAATTTTTGAGTGAACCTCGGAATCTCTGTTTAACTCTATTAACTGTGGCTCTTGATTCCTATCCTAGCAAACCAATCAACTCACTATATTAACTTTTCCTAAAGGAATCTACTTAATAAGGAAGCAAACAGGGTATTTTTTTTTTTAATCTCAAGGACCCAAACTTTGAATGTGCACCTTCATCTATCATTCGTCTGTTCCACAATAAGGTCTGGTTTTGCTGGACAAAGAACAAATTAGAACCTTTCTATTCTCCAGCTGAAATGACCATTGTATTAAATGGAAAACACTAAAACAAAAACAAAAAACCTATTGCATTATAAAATTACAGATAGCAAGAAAAAAATCAGGAAGTCCAGTAGCAGAAAAGAAAATTCTAAATTGTTCCTGCCAAGCCAATATCTTAAACACGAAACCCTATCCTCTCTTCTCAGATAGTTTGGCCCGTATCTCTCCCATGTTTATGGAATAGCTCTGTCTGGTCCCCAAAACTGTCTGTTTGGTCTTTCTTAGCAAAGTGTGGTACTTTGCTTGTTTTTTCCCCAAACTGCTTTTCTCGTTTCAGACAAAAACTCTCTTCAGCTTTTTCTATTGTCCAGTGTATCTCCTTAACAACAACTTAAGTCAGTTTAAATCTTATTTCATATGGAAAAAACCGAATACTTGGTGTGAAAAAGGCTGCACACAATAAAGTCACATTATTACCCAGGAGAATGAGCTCACATTTCTTTCATATTTAATATTAAACTGAAATGCATATGAGAACAAATGCATTATGGTGTTCTTTTATATTTAGGGTCCACAGCTAATATTTAAAAGTACCCAAAAAGAGCAAAAAAATGCTCACTTAAAAAAGTTCTCTAACATAGCTCAAAACCAAGAACTTACTCTTTAAACCCCTCCCCCCATCAGAATATAAGGTATCAGGTACTCTAAATGATGGAGACTATGACAATTGTAATTGGTCAACCTGAACTTCAGTTTGTTTTGATTCTTTTTTTTAATGGACCGCTTTACAAATTTGCATGTTATCCTTAAGCAGGGGCCATGCTAATTTGTCATTCCAGCTTTTTAGTGTATGTGCTGTTGAAGCAAGCACTGCACTTCAGATTTCTAAGAAAGTCTTCAGTTATTGATCCAGGAGATTTTGTCCTCTTTCAGTTTGGGGGGAGGAGGCTCATTGTGTTGCTGAAGGTAACTTGTTAAAATTGTGATGTTAATGTCCACGTGTAATGTTAATATAATGAGGGTTTAATGTTAAGATACTACTGAGAAGAAAAGAAACTTTCTGATGTTATGCTACCTGATACAGGTATTTTTTTCCTCTGGTACAAATAATGTTTGTTACCTAGATAACTAACTTATTACCTGAGCTATACACCAAATTCTTGCCTTTCTAAAACTAATATACTGAAAGGTGGACAACCATAGCTTATTAGACTTAAAAAACAGCATTGTCTGCAAGACCTAAATAGAAAAAAATTGTTCTTAAAAAAATATTGATATGGTTTGATATTCGTACTGTCATTGCCTTAATCAGCAGGTAGTGGCTTAACCTTCTCCTTGACTGTTTTTCCTTTAGCCTTTGTATATGAATTAGGGTGTGCGTTCATCCTGCTTCCCCAGCCCAGTTGATCAGCTGGTTAGTTTATGATCATTTCCTTTTTTTTTTTTTTCCCCAACTAGGCACAATATAAATTTTTTATGCTCCAAAGAAATGTATTAAAATACTAATCCTCCAAATCAGGCTTAGGCACAGTTAGCTGAATCCCAAAGAGTGTTAAAAGAGAAACCCTATCTCATCGGAGTAGATGCAGTGACCAAGACTACATTCTCCCCACAACAAAACATTACAACAGTTATGTGTCCCACATCAGAAACTAGAGAGCTCCTTGAAATTGAATATGCCTTCTCTTGTGAATGTTTGGTGAGACTAGAAGCCAGGAAGACATACATGCTTTTATTTCCCTTGAAAATAATTTCCAAAGCTATTTTGTCTAGTCCTCTTTAATGGAGAACTTTCCACCCATGCAAGTGAATTAATACCAACTCTATCAAGACAGGGTAAAGGTTATAAAATCTACATACTGAAAAAGATCTAAATACTAAATCCAAGTAGCTTTTTCCAGCATGCTCATAAATAACTTGTAAAAAAATTTTTTTTAATTGGGGTAATGAATACAACCTCTCACATAGCCCTCTCCAGGAAGTGAGTCGAGTTTTTATTTGGTTGAATTTACCTTGTAATTGTCTTTCCTAATAAAATACACGTTCAGTATAACTGGTCCACTATGTACATAAAAAGGAAGACGTAGGCTTGCCTGCTTCTGTTCTCATGAGTGGACACCCATCTAGCTACTTATTTCAGAGCCTGGAGCTTCACCTAAATTTTTACTGCCATATAATAATGATAAACTGTCACTTGCATTTGTCATCACAGAAACTGTATGGTTAAGACTAGTTTAAGGGAATAGTGTTCACTAAATCTAGCAAGACACTCAGTATCCTACAATTTTTGCTGTGTTGGAAGAGATGGCTAGGTAATCACCTATCAGGTAGATAGTAGGGATCGAAACAATCTGAGTGTTGAATAATAATACACATTTACCTGAGGAAGATTTCCAAGTCTTTGGATGAAGACACAAGGAATTTCAAAGAAGATGATAACATATTTGAAGATAACTAAGCTAAAATGGTTATTACGACTTTGTTGAGATTTTAACTTATTTTAGTACTGAGATGAATTTATGATAAAATTAAGTGCTTTCCATTGCCAAGGTCAAAGAAGGGGAAACCTGACTATATGACAGTAATACTCAGATATTAAGGCCGGATGGTGTCATTTTACCGAATTCCCGTGTAAGCCTCCAATACAACACTCTTGGGTAGGAGGACAGTACAAAAAAATCCAGAGCCTTGTATATTGGCAGAAGGATGTGTCCAGATGAAAAGAAGAGTCCTACTGGACCCTAATGTGGCAAGATCTACCACAGAATATTGTGTTCCATTCTTGGTACCACATTCAAAGCAGACTTTAACCAAATACTGCACTGTTTAGAAGTGTAGCAACAAGGAACAGGAGGTTGATAACTTTGAAAACACTTCTCTGAAGGAATACGTAAGAGAATTAGGAAGTCTGATCTGGAGATAAGTTTAGAAATACAAGTGATAACTTAAAATTTTTGAAGACTGTAAGAGAGAATGGGTTTCTTCTACATTGCTGCAGAAGCCAATGCTTAGGGAAAGGGTTGGAAAGTGCTAGAAGACTTTGCTTTCGTGTGAGAAAGCTCTTTCTAATAATTATTATAAATATGTGCTGCTTACTTACTGAAGACCCTTTGCTGGAGAATATCTGAAGAGCTGCAGAAGGGATTCCCCTTCGAAAGGTATGTCTGCAAGTCAGCTTTGAGCTAGTCTCCAAAACTGCAGACGAGCCAAGTCAATAAGCACCATCAGAGAAACATCACTCCAGTGAAAAATAACATTTATGCGATTTCAGAAATGACGTTTAGATGGTTGTAGCTCCTTGTCCAGCAAGAAGGTAGCATAAACATATACAGTCAGAGCATCACCTTATTCCAGCCAGTGTTCGTCCAGAGGATAGTACCATTCTTCCTGTGGATAAACTGGTGACTGAGGGTTCCCATCTTCAGTTTATCAGTTGTAGTGACCAACAGTGATCAGAATATAACCAAAGACTCTTGAAGAATGAATAAAGGTTCATTTTCTTCCTTTGCATAAGGTAGTGTTGCTCTTTGCCCATTCTGCTCTCCGTGACCTCATCTCTCACACACACATAAAAATCTAACTCAAATACCCAGCTTACTATGTTTGCACTCGACCCCATGTGATCTCTGAGTCCTTGTTTTTATCTTTTCCACAGCCCTTGACTCATAGTGCACAGTCCATAAATGATTGTTATATATAACATACAGTTAAAATTACCTCTGGCATAAAGAGAAATACTGGGTCCCACCTATATGTGGGATAGAGGGAAAACAAAAGGACAAGGAAAAGTTAAAACTAACTTTTAACAGAATAAAAGCGTAGAGCAAGAGAGGGAGACTGGGTAAAACTGGGGGGAGGGGTGGGCATAAGATTTTAAGATAATGGTTCTATGTTGATAGGTGATAGGAGACCCTCAGGGTACACACTAATCGCAAACACAATCAATTAAAAAAAATTAAGACAAGAAAAATTACCTTTGGCTAGAGGGTACAAAATCTCATTTATTGATGAATGAAAACCTAAATTCTTTTATACCTTCCATGAGAAGCCTTTAATGCACTGAATTAAACCAAGAGCACTTAAGTTTATCTAGGAGATTGATGAAACCAACACACTTTTTGTAAAAGCAAAAGTGGGGCATGGGGAATGTTTCTAAAGATTACTCTGTGATGATGCTGTACCTCGGTATTCCTTCATCTAAAGTCTCCAGTTCCTTCAAAGATCTATGAAAGGGGAGAGAGGGCAGAGTGAACATTTACCCTGCAGTTATATTGAAATTTCTGTTGAGGTAGAGTGCGCATTTTGTCTGGGAAACAGAACCCCTAATAAATTTTAAGAACTCTTAAACAATTTATTTGCAGACTTCTATGTTTGAATTTAATGTGAAAACTATAAAGTGCCCTGTTACAGATCAGGCTTGTACTTGACACTGAGGCTATGAAAATGAAAAACACCCCTAAAGTTGCTCATTATCTAATTGTGAGGACAAACAATTTATTATCAATTAGGAAATAAAGGTATGCATAAAAAGCTTTTCTGTTTTTTCCCCAACACTGGTTGACTCCAATGTGCAATTAGACTTTTGTGTCACAAAACTTTATGGTTACCATACCAACTGCCAGACATGTTTCTAACAAAATGATTGCTATCCTCAGTTCAGCAGTTGGACTGATGGTAGTGGTCAATCTGATATTCAAGAGTTCCTTAGACCCTTTGGTTTCAGAACTCCCAACAAAAAAGAAAGACATACACTGTGGTATTTTTATGCACTGCGCTCAAATGGTATAAACCACTAGTCATTAAAGCAATGATGAGGGATTTCACTTAACCTGGTAAGTACAGATATATCAGATATATTCCATGAATCTAGAAAACAGGCTGTTAATGGCAATGGAACTGTGTTGAGATGGACCAAAATTAGTCAAGACTCCTTACTTCCTTTTCTGGTCAGCATTAATAGTTTTCATTACTACTAGTAAAAAAAAATGAAGGGAAAGCACCCCTTCTTCAATCCCTTACTGCCTGTTATCATGACTTCCTTATATATGGAGAGCAACTAATTAAGCAGATCAAAGACAAACTGAAAAAGCATCAGCATTTCAGGGTTCGTGACAAGGACTAGAACTGGACTTTACACCTACAACCCATTTCCTTGTGTAATTGTACGGTAATTAATGCCAACTCAACACCATGCTGATGAATTTTAAGTCATTTCACTGTTTGGACATGACAAATAATGCCATAAAGATGATCTTTGTAAATATGTCCTTCATCTGTCAGTTTTTCTATTAAATAAATCCTCAAAATACAGTTCCTGGTTCAAAGGGCAGAGGCATTTGATATGCTGGATATTGTGTTACATAATACTGCTTACTGCATTGTTTAACATTGAGGCAGGCACTAAAGATAAGTGAGGAAAAGTGATGATCAGCAAACAAAGCAAAAAATTCTGTCATGATATTATTTCTATTGCTTTCCCCACTGGGTGATGATGGCTAAAGGTTACTTCTTTCAGAAAGCGGTGGGAGTGATTCTAGACTGGAATTTTTTTCCCTACTCGTGATTGGGTAGGTCCTAAAAGGAATGTAAGACTCAGAACAAAGCAGTCATCAGTCCCTTTGTAAGCAGGGCAAAGTGGGGGAAACCAAAGGATCTATTTTGTCATCCCTGTCCCAAATCAGATGCCTTGTTTGGTCTTCAACATTGTGTGACTGACAAGTGGGACTTGTGTTGCCATTCACAATGCAATCACTGTTCTAAACATGCACATGGCCCACTCTGTCTCAGCTTCAATTATCCAATCTTCAGTCAGAGGCTATTATGCTCTGTTTTTGTTCAATCAATGACACAGCCAGTGAAATTCCAACTGGGATCAGGTGGCAGAAGAGAAATTTCTCACACTTCATCTACCAAGTCCTCATGCACCCCAATATATTTCCAACTTTTAGAGGCTCTGATCTGGGAACTTGTTCTGATGACCCAGTTTTATGCTTCCCTGCCAATTCTGCCCTGGCTGAGAACTGGTGACCAGGAGTAATTTGATGGTGAACTGATCTAAGTAAAGACATAACCTCTGAGTGCACAGAGCGCAGTCCTTCTGTTCCATTATCTTCATGTCACAAGTTCTTTAGTAGATAAGCCACATCCTGTGGCCTAAGCAGCCAAATGAAGCATCTCTGTCTCCCTGGCCCTTCCTTCCTTTCATCTTGCTCCCCAAAGACTAATTAGATGAGTGGGAGATTCTGACTAATTTCTCCAAACCCCAGAAGAGCATAACAAGCGATCTGAAGCAGAAAACATGACGAGTGAGGCTGTGGACAAAGATCTAAATGCTTTTTTTCTCTTTTCACAACATCTTTTTTTTTTTGAGACTAGGTCTCACTATTTTTGCCTGTGGAACCACAGGCTCATGTTGCCCGGGATACCACAGACTTAAGCAATCCCAGCCTCAGCTTCCCAGGTAGCTGGGATTACAGGCGCATGCCAACACACCCAGCTATTTTTTGGGACTAGGTCTCACTGTGTTGCCCCGAGAAGGACTCAAACCGTAATCCCTAGCCCCAGCTACTTCTGAAGCTTACAGGCATGAGCCACCATGCCCGGTTCACAACATCTTTCTTCATTAAAATCCTTGTTCTAACTCCTGTAGGTTAAATGAATTTGGAATGATTAGCATAAGAGGGATTTATGTATCACCTCTCGTAAAAGTAAACATCCTTTTTAATTTAAATAATTTATTCATATATATATATATATATTTCACATCTTTGTATTCCCTGGGGTCACCCACCATTTTCCCTCCCTGACCCCTCCCACTCATCTCCCCACCCCCAGTTGTGTACTTTAGTTGTTATCTTGTCTTGACTTTTCCTTCTGGTCTTTTGTTTTTTCTGTGTCCCATATATTAGTGAAACCATTTGGGTTCTGTCTTTTTCTTTCTGAATTGTTTCTGCTAAAATAATTACTTCTAGAACCATCCATGTTATCACAAATTCATCAAATTTGTCATTTTTAATTGATGAGTAATACTCTAGTGTGTATATAGACCACATCTTTTTCATCTATCTTGGGACATTTGGGTTGTTTCCATGTCCTTAAAATTATAAACATCCGAGCACAGGTGTCCCTTTGTGTAATCACTGAGGTCTCCTTTGGGTAGATTCCCAGAAGAGCGATTGCTGGGTCAAATGGTAGTTCCATTTTCATTAGTTTGAGGGTCCTCCACACAGTTTTCCATAGTGACTGGACCAGTTTACACTCCCACCAGCAGTGTAGGAGTGTTCCTTTCTCTCCGCATCCACACCAGCACTTGTTGTTGTCCATTTTTTTGATGTGGGCCATTCCTATTGGAAAACACCCTTTTTAAATGTTTATGCAACACACACAAAAATTTAGAGCAATTTTGGCTGCTTTCATAACTCATCAACCGAGTTTTCAGTAACATTATGAACTTGTTCCAGGTAAATCAGATGGCCACCTGGTAGACTTTTCCCTATTCAATTTCAGGTTAACGTGGAGGGAAAAAAACAAAAACAAACAAACCAAAAAAACAGCACTTAAACCCTAAGTCTTTTAAGCCTCAATTCAACTTGGCCCTAGTTAAAGCCAGCTAGTTTTGTAAGGGTGGTGTGTATTTGTGGACAAGTCTGCAAAGAGCTGATTAGTTCCTCTAGTTAGTTTTCCAGGAGCCTGTGCAAGCATCCAACAATGCACTGTGCTTGCCAGAGCTAGTAGATAAAACGTCACTAGGCCTGTGCATTCTTCTGGGGGGAGGGGGCAGCCATGAAGTTGTGACATCAGAAAGTGAGTTGTTCCCAGGGGATATTCCTCTCACCCGGAACACACTGACTGTTCCAGGTTCAGATCACAGACCTGCAGCTGGAAAGGTTGTAGTAACCAGGAGGGTGAGGCAGAGGCCCCTGAGGGAACAAGGAGGTACTTGAGATGGTAATCGCAGAGGTTGGTGTGGAGACACATTTCTGGAAGCCTATCAGAAGGTAAATACTAGGCCGGGTACTATGGCGTGTGCCTGTAAGTGACAGCTTATGGAGTCATGGCTGGGACTGGAAATCATGGTTAGAGTCCCGCCCGGGGCAACACAGCAAAACCTAGTCCCAAAAAATAGCTGGGCATGGTGGTGTACACCTGTAATCCTAGGTACCTGGGAAGCTGAGGCTGGGGATTGCTTTGAGTCCATGGTACCCCGGGCAACGTGAGCCTGTGGTTCCATGGACAAAAATAGCGAGACCTAGTCTCAAAAAATAAATAAATAAATAAATAAAAGTAAGTTACAGGACCGGGCACGGTGGTGTGCACCTTTAATCCCAGCCTACGAAAGGAGGCCGAGACTAGGATCACTTGAGTCCATGGGTTCGAGACCCATCTGGGGCAACGTAGAGAGACCTAGTCCCAAAAAATAGCTGGGCGTGGTGGCACATGCCTGTAATCCCAGCTACCTGGGAAGCTGAGACTGGGGGTTGCTTGAGTCTGTGGTACCCTGGGCAACGCGAGCCTGCAGTTCCACGGGCAAAAATAGCAAGATCTAGTCTCAAAAAAAAAAAAAAGGTAAACACTGGAAGATGAGTGTTAGACTATAGAGCCAGGAGCCTGACAACAGGAAGTGCTGACTGTGAACCAGTCAGTTGAGGAAATCAGAGGGAGCCCCAGGTTGGAAGGGAAGTGTTTTTCTCAGGATTTTGCTTGATTCACAAAGGAGGTGAGTCGGAAAGTTTTACTTTTCAAAGGCAGCATGAGGATGTCTGATTCCTCCCCAAAGCAGTCTGGTCTTGCTCCCATAAATAATAAAAGATCAGATGTAGAAGAAAACGCCTAAAAGCATCCTTAGAATTTCTTATGTATAAAAACCTTTGTAGTCCTATTTTATTTTATTTTATTTTTATTTTTATTTTTGAGACTAGGTCTCACCCTCAGCCTCCCAGGTAGCTGGGATTACAGGAGTGCACCACCATGCCCAGCTATTTTTTAGAGACTAGGTCTCACTATGTTGCCCAGGGTAGTCTCAAACCTGCGAACTCAAGCGATTCCTGGCCTCAGCCTCCCAGCACTGGGATTACAGGTACACGCCACCACACCCACCTTATATTTTTCTTTTGTAAATTTTTATTATTTTCTTACAACCTCAGTCATATTTGCATAATTATCGATTCCCTTATGTATGTAGGGCACTCCCTCCTCCCCCCTCCCCATCCTCCTCCAGACACTCCAACTCCCCTCTCTCTACAAGTCGTTGGTTGATGAAGTCGTTGGTCAACATTTGGCCTGTTGGTCTCTTCCTTTTCTGGTACAATGTCCTTTTCCTGGGTGTGGACCTGAGTTCCTGAGACTTGGCAGTCCATGCTGCCTATATTTCTGGGAATAACTGTGAGGCAGGTGACCACTCCAAGTTCATCAGGAATCTTTTGTAGGGCAGATGTGTGGCATTGTTCTCCAGGTTCCTTTATTGTGACACTTCCTTTATTGTGGAGAAGGTGACAGTGTCCTTTTCTCCAGATCCATGTGGTCACCAGGATGGAATCCCATTTTAATGGAACATTGCTAAAGTTGACCTTTACTGTTCATGCCCAAAACCTGTCTTCTTGACATAACAAGAAGCAATAAATGCAGTTGTCTGGCAAAAGTGACAACAGTTTGTAACATATCTAAACAGCCTCATCAATGAGCAAAAAGATCAACCCTCTTGAAATCTGTTACCAACATAAATTACTCCCCCCAGTCAGAATCGTGGAAATTACTCTTTTTACATAATGTATCTCCACTTTCACAAGCACATTCTTAGCTACACCACATTCTTTGAGTAAAAAATGTATAGTTTCAGGCTGGGTTTTTCTTCCAGTGCTAAGATACTTAATAGATAAGAGTGGAAAGCAAGATAAATAAATGCTTGTTCCCTTCCCATCTGGATTTTGCAAAACAAACTGCAAAGAAAAACAGTACAATCTCAGTCAGCATGCATTTTATTTCCTCCAGTCTCTCTGCTCAGAATTAAATGTTCCCTTTGTGCTGAAACAAAATGAAAATATGATCTCCTTTGTTTATTGTGTTGCTTTAGCATTTCCTGGGTTAATCGGGTGTAAATTTTGATTTGCTGATGTTACTGATTCCTCTAACACAGGGACTCTCCTGAGAGCTAGCTGTGAGCGTGTCCAAGTGCCACGGAATCTCTTAAGTAGACACTGAATAAAAATAGAGACACTTGAAGATACTAAAATGACATCATTTGATATTGTCATTTTTGAACTCCAGGTTCAAGTTTAAGGATTCTCCTAGACAGGCTTGTCAAATAATAGTTAAGCTGAATGGTTATCATGTTATTCTTAAAATTTCTGATCTTGGGATTTCTCTAATGAGATGAAAAGCGAATATATTCCACTCACTCCCCACACAGAATACAAAATCTTTGGTCACACTCTATGCTTTGTCAAGTAAGCAAGAAATTATCAAGAAAAAAATTAACCTCATCTCAAGTAATTTAGAAAGAAATAACAAGCATCCTTATATGTGTGTTTCTTTCTTTTTGCTGATGATAACCATTTCTCCATATCCAATAAGTAGCAAATAGACTTTAGAGACCAAAATAGGCTAACTTAGGTAAGATATATCAAGATGAAGATATTCGTAACAATCACTATAAAAAACAAATTTTCAGTATGGAAATAGGATAAATTAAGAGTCTGGAGAGTTTCAAAGCCATTGAAAATAAAAGGGAAATATGAATTATAATACACCCGAAACCAACAATGCAATTCCATTTCACAGTCGTTGAGACTGGCAGCTCTCTGACTGTATCTTTGCAAGGTAAAGACAAGTACATCCAGTAATTCCACTCGAAGATATGTACCATCAGACAAGATCCTTCTGCATGTATGTCATGAAATAGCTACTAGAATGGTCTCGATAGCTTTGTTTGAAATATACAACAGTGAAATCACCAAATTACCCATCAACAGAGGAATAACTAATACCTTGGGTAGTATTGGAATAGTGATCTATATTGCAATTAGGATGAGTGAACTAAAGCTACCTATACTGATACAGTTATTACTCAAGGCCAATGTTTAACAGCAGTGCCCTTACAAAACATGTTCCAGTTAGTACTTATATAAAGTCATGCATACTGTAGACAGATAGAAACCAACAGAGGGGAGAGAGATTCAAAACAATACTTTTCTGTATCTTGGATCTATACATAGAAGTGAAAGTACGAAAGTATCCTTATGAAAATGAACATCAAATTCAGGGCAGGGATTTCCTGGAGAGGGAGAAAGAAGAATGAGGTCCAGAAGAGATACATATTCAGGGTACTTCAGCTTTCACTGCAATGGTGCTTTCCTTAAAAATTCAATGTCAAGAGGCCATAATGTCAAGATTTTTAAAAAAACTTTTTATAACTTGAAGAATAAAATTTCTGAGGAATTTGCCACAACGTAACATACAAGGCAAGTTCACATCCTTTCAACTTCAGTGCTGCAAGACCCATGCGCCGTCTGTGTTTTGAGGCACGCAGAATTCCCACATGCAAACTTCTGTTTAAAAATGCTCATCGGGTGTCCACAGAATAGTAAAAGATGATGTTTTTAACCTGATGAAAAGCTGAAACCGTTGAGGTGGTTAAGTGAAAAGCAGGGGCTTTTCCTACAAGCCTGTCCTGGGGCTTAACCAACAAGAGTTGACTTAGGCTCCTGTTTCTTCCCAGGTGGTTGAACTCAAATCAGCGTTTATTACCATTCCCCTTTTCCCTCCTTCCTAGCAGAGCACAGTATTCCAACGAGTATCTTGATTCATCTCCAAGTCACCCATGCCCCTTGCTCGTTCAGGTGTTTCTTCCTATCCAAAGGACATTGTTTCCATGGGAGAAAAGTTCCCCAAAACAAAAGGATTTCTAAACCGAGTAACAGAAAGCAAAGAAGCAATGACCTTGGTTGATGAAAAACCTTGAGCATTCACAGACCCAAAGTCACATGACCCAGTGTAAGTGAATGTACTTGATTCTCTTTAAATTGCTATTCAAGGGCAAATTGTTTCTATTAGTAGTAATTATGCTATGAAGTTTCAGGTGTGGATTTTAGTTTACTATGTAAATATGTATTCTGAAAATGTATTGTTATTTACTTAATTCACTTACACAAATGTGATCAATCCAGAAATGTTAGAAAAATTTATGTCAGTTTTTTTCATCAGGTAACATGTGAGGACATTCTAATCATGGGTTTTTACACAGGTACAGGGATAAAGCACTTTAGATCACCATTTATTTCAAAGGGGTTAACAGATATTTATTGTCTATACAATTTGAGCCACTCACTAAAAAATGGCATGATTATTAGCATATGTCAGTCACCATATCTGCAGTATCTGTAAAGATTAAAATAAGCAAAAAAATACTTGTAAGTGGGCTGTCCACACAGTGACAAGCAGAATAACAACCAATATTTATTTAACACTTATGTTGGTGCAGATAGGTTCCAAGCACTTGACATTTATCAGCTCAAGCAGAAAAGTACTGTTGAATTGTGATAGCTTTAGTTTTTTAAAGTGTTATTCTTTTAGAAACACATTAAATTCCTATTATTTAAATTGACCAAGCAATACGACAAAGCAGAAAATGAAATTCACCCAGAATTACGTCTTATTTCTTAGATAAGCAACCAGAAATCTGTTTAAAGTGACTTGTACCTATGATACACTTAACATACATGCATGTAGATAAACACATGTGAATTATTTTACATGTAGGTGGTATACATATATTTTTAGTAGAAAAATAGCATAATTTAGTAATTTAGTAGGAAAAGTAGCATAATTTCTTCAATGATGTGGTTAAGTTCAGGGACAATTTTATCCAGAGATAAAAGAAATAAGACATTTTCACATTGTGCGAGATATCTCTTATAAGCAAGAGTCAGGCCACAGACATCTAAATCACCTTACTATATAAATAAGGTCATATTTATTTGGTTTCTGGTCTTTAGTTTTTAAATAGCCGATCAGTCATAGCACATCATCATTATTTTTTTCATCTTATTTACTTATTCCACCTAATATTTTTCCTGTTACTCGTTGATTTCCCCTAACATAATTTTATATTTTTCCTATTTAAAAATTGTGGTAAGAACACATAACATAAAATTTACCATCATCACCATTTTCAAGTTCCCAGTTCAGTAAAGTCTATTCACATGGTTGTGCAATGGATTTCCAGAACTTTCTCAGCTTGCAAAACTGAAACTTGCTATCGGAAAAACAATTTTCCATTTTCCCCTTCCCCATTTCACTCCCACCATTCTACTTTCTGTTTCTATGAATTTGCATTAGTCTTCTCTTTTTTTTACTTCACCTTTATTTCGCAGAACCTAGTGCTGTCAGGCCACAGAAATATGAGTTGAAAAAAAAGAAATTTGTATTTGCCCAACACAAAAACAAAGAAACAAAAGAAGATCACAACCTCACTTATACTAAGAAATGAGTAACCTCCACATAGGAAAATTTTATTGAGCATTTACTATGTAGCAGATACTTTACATTTGATTTGCATGGGGCCTCTAAGTCAATTTCCAGCACAACAGCCAGAAAGATCTTTGCAAATATGGAAAATGATGCTCAAAACATTGCAGTGGCTCCCTGGTCCAGTACGATTCAAAGCTAAAGTTTTTGCAATAGACTGCAAGGCCTGGTCCTACCTGGACTCTTTACTTCTCTTACCTTTTCATGCCTTCCAGCTCAGTCCCTTTCCTCCACCCCTACTGGATTCTTTGCAGTTGGCAAACATTCCAGCTGTACTCACCAACTGGACCATTGCATTCTTTCTGCATGGAACACTTTGTCCTAATATCTTTGGTGCTCATACCTCACTGCCATCAGACCTTTGCTCACTCATGTGATTCCTGACTTCCACATTGAGAAGTAGCTTATGCCCATCCCCACCCTTGTTCTCCCCCAACAACTTCCCCTACTCCTCTCCATAGAGGTTATCATGGGACCCACTTGTATTTCCCTTATATGTTTTGCTTGTTTCCTGTCCCTTCTATATGAGAGCCATTGTTTTCATCAGTTTTATTTAACACTATAGTACCCCAAACAATGCCTGACCCATAGGTACTCAGCATATATACATTTAAAGTGAACAAATTAGTCAGCAGTGACAGAAAGTAGGTCAGTGGTGACCGTGGGCTGATAAGAATGGAGAACTGACTGAGAAGGGGCACATAGATTGTGATCTTTCTCTTTTTTTAATCCAAAAGGGCAGATTTATTATAAAAGGGGGAAAGGGGAGGGGAGGGGAAGAGAGGGGAAGGAGGAGA
>PVHY01016931.1:0-32611 GCA_004024945.1 Uropsilus gracilis
TGATGCATGGATGGATGGATGGATGGATGGATGGATGGATGGATGGATGGATGGATGGATGGATGGATGGATGGATGGATGGATGGATGGATGGATGGATGGGTGGATGGATGGATGGGTGGATGGATGGATGGGTGGATGGATGGATGGATGGTGGAATGCATTGTATCTGTTAGTTCTCTTGACTGAGTAGAAACTGATGTAAGTAGAAACTGTAGTAGAAACTGAAGTAAGTTGGAAATTAAAAATTATTTGTTGAAAACATGCATTTGTTGTTTCCTGTAACTGGAAAGTATAGGGGTGAATTTATGGTATAACTAGATTCAGATCTTTTTAGGATAATCTCTTTTCACCATATATTCATCTTTCTTCTATGTTGGTTTCATATCATATTCTTTTTTTTTTTTTTTTTTGAGACTAGTTCTTGCTGTTTTTGCCCGAGGAACCGCAGGCTCACGTTGCCCGGGGTACCACAGACTCAAGCAATCCCCAGCCTCAGCTTCCCAGGTAGCTGGGATTACAGGTGCGCGTCACCACGTCCAGCTATTTTTTTTGGAACTAGGTCTCACAACAGGCCCCAGGCGGGACTCAAACCGTAATCCGTAGCCCCAACCGCTTCATAGGCTGAAGCTTACGGGCATGAGCTACCATGCCCGGCTGGTTTCATATCATATTCTTATATTTCCCTATGAGACTGTGGAAATAGCAACCTACAATTACCTTAGGCCCATTACAGTCATCTTAGACTCATTACAGCTATACCTCAGTTTGATAACCCTTGATGAAATAGACCTTTCCCTTAGTAATTTCAGCAGGAGACTAAGAAAGGGTGGTTCCTTGGGGGGAAGAAATCAGGATTTTATGATAGGAAGAGGAAATGATGGGGCAAGCAAAAACAGCAAATGTTTGTTACACATAAATTCAAAGTTGTAGAGTGTAGCAGATACAGTAGACTGAATATTCTATATGGTTCTCCCTCATCCTCTCTAACAGAAAGCTTTGAATTCTGGCATCTCTCTCCTACCTGCAAATATCAAAGGGAAACAGACCCCAACCTCACCCTTTGAGTCCTTAATTGGACCCAGCCATTGGGAGAGTGCCATCCCCTTACTAGTGTTGACTTAAGCATGAGCATGTAATTTAATTCAGAACTGGTAAGAGGGGAAACTGCAGGTATGGGTAAGCTGGAAGCCTCTGGAACAATTACCTTTGCACCTAAAAAGAGATACAGAGAAAGCTATTTTCTTCATTGACTGTTGCTAGAGTTACATGTGTAATGAACCTTGGATGTGACAATTATCTTAGGCCCATAGTACCTTGAGAGCAATGAAATGCTGATGCAAACAGGTTGGCAGAGCAGAGGAATAGGAGAAAGCTGCATTGTTAAAATTTCGCTACTACATAAAATAGAAATTTTCCTTACTGTTAAAACCATTTCCTTACTGTTAAAGCCATTTCGGGGTGGATTTTTTTTTAACCTGGAATTGTAAAACATCCTGAGTAGTAAGTAGAGATATTGTGAATTCTTCAGTTTAAAAAGAGCTCATGGAGAACTACATAATTCCACTGGACTAGTATGATACCTTATGCATAACTGAAATTCACTAAATATTTATAGTTGTATGTACTTATACTTATAATTGAAGCCCTTATCAAAAAAAAAAAAAAACACCTTTTTTTCCCCTTACAAAACCCATTAGAAGAGACTAACTATGATGGATATCTTTGGATTGTCACTGAGGCCCAGTAGGGATGGGTAACTGGAACCTAAGCTTGTGAGGAAGACAGTCAATGAGAGAGTGCTCAGCCACTGATTGTTGCCACTTGAGTAGGATAAAGACAGAGTGTGGAGCAAGGATTGAGGAGTGACACAAAATAGGTAACTAAGAGTGAGGAACTTGATAAAGCATCCACAGAGGGACATTAACCCAGGCAAAGCATCAGATACTGAATGGGATGAGGGAGATACCTGCTTTTACTGTTCTAGATCCTTTGCTATTATTTTGTAAGCTCCAAAATGTACCTTTCATTTTTAAACTACCAAAATTAACATTCCTAATACCCCTTTTTAAAATATGAAATTATTTTATTGCCTTGCATGAAATTCTTCTAAGACATGTCTGTCTGATTAAAGAAACTTCACCTTCCCAGCAAGTCATCTTATTTTCTATAATGCATACATTTTGTTAATTTTAATCTATCTTTCATCTGGATAGAAAGTATTTTTCAGTTTGATTTTCAGTAAAGTAGAACTAAAGTATTTTTTCTTGATTTTAATATGAATTTTTTGGTTTTTTATTGCTGTTTACAAACATATATATATACATACACACACATACACATGCACACACATATATATATATTACATCGTTTATCCCAATATTCTCTCATCACCTTATCACTAGTTTCAAAGGGAAACCAATAAAAATTGCCTTTGAGGAATAAAAGATAAGACTCACTGGTACCCCAAATTCTGATTTTTGTCAGCAAAGGTTTTAGCTCACATTTAATACCACACAACAGCACAATATGGTTGCGATCACTTTGAAAATATGATTGATTAGGTAGTCGAGTGTAGCTTCATCTTATTAATGATAAATATGGTCAATTAGGTCAAACTGTGATCTTTAAGCAGAAGCAGAACTTGACTGATTTTTCCGAAGCCTAGAGCTATATATGTGCCACTAAGTGTGTTTTTAGGGAAATGAGAATTGAAGAAAACTCAGATCAGAAACAAGAAAAGTGAAAGAACACCTGGTTCATGTGAAGTTTTTCTTCAAGACAATATGTCATTTTAGCAAAAAATTTCCAAAAAACTTGCTTTACTTGATGAGGCTGAAAAAGTACAACACTACTTAACTATAATTGACCCCAGTGACTGAGCTAGATAAGTAGGTTGCATATCACTGGAGATATTGAAGGAATAGACAAGTGTCCAAGAAGTAGAAGCATCTTTGAATTCAGAGGATAAGATGCTTTGAATGAGAAGGCACCAGTGATTCTGGTTCAGTCAGATTTCATATTAAGTGTGGCCTTTGCCCTTGTTTAGTTACAAGTTTGACCCAGGTTATTATTTTGCTCATTTACTATTTATCACTATGAATTTCAAGGTTTATTAGGCCTAACATTTAGATATTCTTTGGCTATTATTGCCTTGGTTGACTGGTTGGTTGCTTTGTTTCCTTTAGGTCCCTGTTGCTGTATAGTTTCACCCTCCATAGGTTTTTATGATTTTGAATCCAGTTTACTCATTTTTCCTTTTCTTACCTAGAAGTTTTTTTCTTAAAAAAAAAATCATTTATTTGTTACAATGACTCAGTCAATAAATACTTATTGAGTACTTATTAGATACTTTGCTCTTAATAAATCAGAATAAGATGTGCATACTGATAATTCAAAGAAGATAAATGTAAGAAGGAAAATAGCACTAAAAAAAGAGAGTTTAATAACCAACTGAGGGGTGTCGAGACATTAGTATTGTGTGTGATTTTTCTTCCTGTAAAGCCAAGTTGTTGGTAAAAGAGGGTCAAAAGGCAAAATGTATTTTTGACTGTGGCATTTCCTTGGGATGGATGTTGTGCTAAAAATAACTTAAAATGGTTTAGAATTCTGAATGTACAGGAAAAGGGGAAAATGGAAGTGTCTGGAGTTTTTCGGTTGACAGCTTCCCCAAGAAGCAGTGGCAGAAATTGTTACAGAGTCTAAAGACCCCTGGGAAGAGAGGCAGCAAGTTCAGTCTAATCTGAATTTCATAAGTATTCAAACACTTTTTCTTTTTCTTGTTAGTTTTCTAATAGACTTCTTTACAATTTAAAATTCAAAGTCAAGAAAAATGAAATAAAATCCCAAATCTACTTCACTGGCATTTTACTGAGATTGTCTCCCTGGTAACACTCATAGAAGAAATTCAATAGAAATGTTTTACTTTGTTTCTTTCAGTAAACCATTGATGAGAAATGAAAGGAATAACTTCTAGAAGGAGTCAGGGTTTTTTTCTGCTGACATAATGGCTGGAACCTGAGGACATGCTGTCAGTATGTTTATGTAATAAACACTATTAGTAGTACTGATAATATTTTATTTCCCACCTATTTGTAGTTGCAATTTTACTTATGCTTATGTAATTGATTGTTTCCTTGATCAGACTGCACTGGAGACCGGTTCTGTTTGCCCCCTGGGATCTGGCACAGTGCCTAGAGACTGGAATTACTTTATTTATTTCTCAAATAAATACGCATGTAGATCTGAAGATCATACTCCATCTTTCAGTAGTGGAGTCATTTTGAAAAAAAAAACCTAAGAATTTTTGAAAGTCATAGTAGATTTTGCTTTTCTCAAATAAGCATTTTGAAGTGAAGTATGGAGCAAAAGTTGCATATTTACAACTTGTGCTGTACCCTTTGGTTTATATTTATTTTGTCTCTTTACATTATGCACATAGCCAGTCTTGTCCCTGGTCTTTACTTTGACCAATAAGGTGACAGCCATATACTTTTGCATTGGTTTGCCCAACTTTCCTTGCCCTAAAATACATGATGGGACTGGTTCATGTAAAATAATGGTTAAAAAAAGTAGATTTGAGCTGGGCGTGGTGGTGCGTGTTTGTAATCCAAGCACTGGGAGGCAAAGAGGCCAGGGATCTCTTGAGTTTGTGGCTTCAAGACTACCCCAGGCAACATAGCAATACCTGGTCTCTAAAAAAGCAGCTGGGCGTAGTGGTGGATGCCTGTAATCCCAGCTACCTGGGAGACTGAGGCTGGTGATCGCTTGAGTTCATGGGATCAGGATTACCCTGGGAAACATAGCGAGATCTAGTCTCAAGAAAAAAAAAAGTAGATTTGTTTGATTTCACTAGAGAAACATTTTTAGGTTCACTAAATTTATTTTAAAAATCATAAAATGTTTCTTACAAAAGAGCATTACATTCTGCACACTGCTCTGAATAGATGCCAGGGACACGTGGACTATTGTTACTTTTCCTCCCTGTCCCCCCAAAACATTTTTAAATATTTGTAATTTTTTTCCTAGGTGAACTGTTTTAAACACTTCTGTATTCGAGTAAAAACTTTACGAACCTATCTTGATCCATTTTTAAGTTACATGCTATGCAATTACTCGAAAGACTTGCGTATCAGCTCTGAATATAATACATGGGTTTTGCAGATGTCTCAGGTACATTTTTTTCATTGAGATAACTTTAGTTTATAGCATAATGTAGATTTCAGATACAGTTTCTCACCTCAGCAACTGTATATATCATTCCATATCTATCACCAAATACTGAGTCACCAGGTAACGTTATTTCCCATTGGATTATGTACTTTTGCATTAGTTTGCATTGAACTACTTATTTCTCATTGGGTTATGTGCATTGTGTATTCAGTTCTTACTCCTCAAAGAGATGGAGATTATCATTTTATATAAAATCAATTCCACGTTGTGGTTTGAAACCAGTAGGACTATGCATATATGTTCACATCTTCCATCTAGATACAACTGCAAACCACTTGTCATTTGCTCAAGGCTTAGTTTTCTTATTGTTGATCTCTTGAAGGCATTTTGCATGTCATCTTTATTTTGAAATTTGAGTTTTTAATTTGTAGCAGTTTTTTAGATTTTTATCTTACATTATTTTAGTTCCTATAGTTCTCCCATTGCCATATCACCCTTGAACTATTACCATACTCCCTTGTGTTATTCCTTCCCCTTTTTAAGCCCTTTCACTCCCCCTTCATTGATGTAACATTGTTTATCAGAGAAGTTATGGTTTTTAGAAAGTTAAACCTTGAAGTAATAAATATTTCCTAGTAGTTGCTCAGACATGTGTACTGACCAAGATGCTATCTGGAGAATTTCTTTTTACAGGTATTACTTTTTTATGAACGTACTGGAGCTGTTTATTGGTTCTTTGAATCTATATGTCCAGTGAACTCCCTACTAGAATTGTACTAGTTTCTCAAGAAATACTGATGTTTTCAAAGTTAAGCTTATTTATATTGGAATCTATAGCTAGAGGAAAGACCTTCCTATCAGGTATATACATCTTGCCTTTTATTGCTTGCCATTTCCCTACTCCCTTGTCCTCCCCAGTATTTAGGTTAGGGGAGAGACCAGATTAAGTAATATATTACTAATAGGTAATACAGGATGAGCAAAGTAATGTGACTATATCATTATGCACTTCCTCTATTTGTCTTGATTGTCAGACTTCTGATGACCTCATGCATTACTAATGAGGCATAATCTGAACTCCCTGAGAATGACAGAAGAAAAATGGTTCTACTGAAAAGTTTTTTATAATATTTCTTCTATTCTAGAATGTTAATTGATGAGGGCGTGTCAGAGATAGATAACATCAATAATATGTTCCCAGAGTTTAGAACATAACTATATTTTAATTTCATTTAAGATATATTCAAATAAGACCAAACAGAACTTACTGAAGTTTGGAATGGTAGGATAGCTGGGAGCCTTAGGAAAGCATAAGTTAAGCTGAGGGAGAAAATGAGGTGACATTGTGGAAGGAGCTAATGAAAAACTTTAGAGCTACTTAGAAGGAAGTAGCCAAGAAGCTTCTGAGGTAGGTTAGTCTATAAATTGACAATGTAAGATGTTGATTTTAAGCAAACTGGAGGGGAAATTTAGATGAATAAGTGCTTCCCTCATAAAAATTTGCCTTTCTCTTAAACAGTATTTAGTTTTTATTAAGTGTCAATGAGACTCAAAGTTGACCCTTGAACAGTGCAGGGGCTTGGAGGAATGCCCTCCTCTCCCTTAGCAAAAGAAATTCACTATAATTTATTCTCAACCCTCAGTATACAATAGTTCTTGATACACTGGTTCTACATCCCAGATTCAACCAATTTACATTTGTGGTTGATTGAATCCATAAATACAGAACCTGTGGATAAAAAAAAAAAAAATCCTGTATAAGTGAACCTGTCCTATTCAAATCCATGTGGCTCAAAAGTCATCTATTTAGTAGTGGGGAGATGCTTTCTTGTTATATTAGAACTGTGCATTGTCAAGGCCAATGGGGACTGTGAATGTAATTTAAATCTTCTGTATTGAGTTGCCAACCAATTTTTTCCTATCATTTATTATCATTAATAAAATAAAAAGTGCTATAACTGTGGAAGACTTAATAATTAGATATCATGATGTTAAGTATGTTAGTAAGGATCACTAATATGATCTAACTTATATTAGAAATTAGATCACATTAAATTTTTTCCTTCATTTCAGTACCTATTTTTCACTTTAAGTGCTGAAATCAACTTTTTCAGCTCTTTTGTTTTTCAGTCATTGTTTATGGAACCCCAGTTAGTTAAGTGACATTCCTGTAGTCTTAGAAGTAGATCAAAGAATTAGGACCTGGGAATCAAAGCATCTGATCTTCTCTTCATTTTTATTATTAACCACCTTTCCCCTCAGAATTTAAATTATATTGTAATTGTTAAATATTAGGCACAGATTTTCACAGAGGTCCTCAAATCTTTCCACCAGAAGTTTCTCTAATAACAAAGTAGAGCTGACTGGGAAACTAGGGCTGTATATGTATATAGAGTTTAAAGGAGCCTTTTACAAGACTGAAAGTATTTGAATTTTTTTTACTTTAAATTGTAAGGAAATGTTTATGTCTACTGCTTTTTTTGTTATGTATTATTTATATATCTGTTCTTATAAAAGTATTAATTCCCATCAAGTATAATTGATACTTTGAGAATATGATTTATATTTATCCTTTGTCTTTAATAATTTCTACCATACTGAGGTATGATCTTGGAGTACATGTGTAACCTAGTTTAAAGAGCATGGCTCTAGAGATGAAGGACATTGAATATGATAGATGATAAAAATGTGAATTTGGAATGATTCTCATGGCTGTAGCAGGAATTTAGAAGCTGCTGTTCAAAGAGGAAAAAGGAGATTGTGTCATTTATTCAGATAGCCATCCACAAGCAGAGGTGTTCACTAGTTGATAATCTTCCACATTATTGTATCTCATTTATTTTTATTATACATTTTTTTATTGAGGTAGCACTGGTTTACAACACTGTGTATGATTTACAGTTATAGGTGCACATCTCTTTTCTCAGCCTCCCCTGTATTATTTATTATTTATCTATTTATTTGTTTGTTTGTTTGTTTGTTTGTTTATGGAGACTAGGTCTCACTATTTTTGCCCATGGAACTGCACAGGCTCACATTGCCCAGGGTACCAGGACTCAAGTAATCCCCAGGCTCAGCTTCCCAGGTAGCTGGGATTACAGGCATGCGCCACCACGCCCAGCTGTTTTTTTGGAACTAGGTCTCGTCTCGCTATGTTGCCAGGAGCAGGACTCAAACCATGATCCCTGGTCCCCGCCACGGCTTCCTAGGCTGCTGTTTACAGGCATTCACCACCATGCCCGGCAGCCTCCTCTCTAATCTCAGTTCTGCAATCAGATTTCTCAAGTATGTTTTAGTTTTTGTGTGTGTGTGTTTTGATATTTCCCTTGTTTTGTTTCTTTATATTTCACATGTAAATAAAATAATCTGATATTTGTCTTCTCCTTCTGACTTATCTTACTCAGCATAATCTTCTCAGTTCTACCCAGGTTGTCACAAGTGGCAACATCTTTTTTTTTTTTAAACACTGAATACTATGCCCATATTTGTGTGTGTGTGTGTGTGTGTGTGTGTGTGTGTGTGTATGAGAGAGAGTGAGAGAGTGAGAGATTTACATTGTTTTCTATAATGGCTTTTGTAAATAGTGTTGCAATGAACATAGGAATGCATATAGTACTTCAAATTGGTGTTTTTGCTTTCTTCAATTAGATACCTAGAAATGAAAGTGCTAGATCATATGGTAGACCTATTTTTTTTATTATTTTGAGAAATCTTACTGTTTTTCATAAAGACTGACCCAGTCTCTATGGCTCAGTGATACATTCCTATCAGCAGTGTACAGGGTTTCTTTTTTTCCATACTTTTGCCAGTAATTGTTTTTGTTTATGTGTGTGTGTTTGTATATGTGTATATTTGTCAAAAGTCAGAAGGAAAAAGACAAATATATATAATACATATATATGTATGTATCTCCGTGTGTGTATATGTGCCATTCTCATGAGTGTAAGCTGGTATCCCGTTGTGGTTTAGATTTGCATTTCCCTCATAGTTAGTGATGATGTTTTCTCATGTGCCTATTGGCCAAATGTATGTCTTCTTTGAGGAAATGCCTATTTATTTTTATGTGCATTTCTTCTTGGTTATTTGTTTTCTTTTTGTTGGGCATATTCATTCCTTATAGATCTTTATAGATCTTGAATCTTGTATATACGTCAGATGTGTGATGTGCAAGTACCTTCTCCTAATCAGTAGGTAATTTTCTCTTCTAAAGCATGATTAAGTGATATGTATAATCTTTTTAGAAGACATAAAAATAAGAAAAGAAAAAGAATAGGAATCAAAAATTTCTGTTTTCCCCATGCCCTACTCCATATTTCCAAAGTTTTTTCTGATTACAATACATGCTCACTGTAGAAAGTTTAGAAAGTACAGATGATCATGATCACAAAGAAAGTAATTACTTATAATCCATATCCCAAAAGAAATCAGATTTTTTAAAGCAATCTTTATTTCTCATTTTAAATTGTACAAACTAATGACATAGTAAAATTCTATTATGTAGCAGTATCCTAATTTATTCAACTTCTCCTATTTTTGTACTTTAAATTACCCTGCAGCTAGTTTGCTATTATGAATACTCAGTGGTTGGTATCCTTTTTTTAAATTTTTTTTAAATTTTAGTTTTTAATTGATTGCACATATATATATAACATAATTGTCTATTCCAAGGTTCTCCCACCACCTTATAACACATGAACCATCATCTTAATCTCTTGTGTCCATTCCTTCCCCATTTTTACCCCTCTCCTCCTCTCTTGCTCTACAGTTTAGTTCTGCTAGCAGTTAGTTTAAAATTTTCCTTGTCCTTTTGTTTGTTTTCCCTATATCCCACATATAGGTGATATCACCCAGTATTTCGCTTTATCTTTCTGGCTTATTTCTGCTAACATGATTCCTTTTAGGTCCATCCATGTTATCACAAATGCATCAAATTTATCTTTTTTGATTGATGAATTGTATTCCATTATGTACATATACCACAACTTTCTGATCCATTTGTCTGTTTTGGGGGCATTTGGGTTGTTTCCATATACTGGTTTTGTAAATAGTGCTGCAATAAACAACAGTTGGTATCCTTGTGTATAAATCTTTGGGACTATCTCAGATATCTTTTATTAGAATATATTGTACATATGTAATATATATATATACACACACTCGATATACTGACATGGAATTATTATTATTATATGGTTAAAAATATATATGAGCAGTTGTAAAAAAAAAAAAGACAGCAAGTGTTGGTACAATGTGGACAAAAAGGAACTCTCTTACACTGCTGGTGAGAGTGCAAACTGGTCCAGCAACTATGGAAGGCTGTGTGGAGGACCCTCAAACATTTGAAAGTGGAATTACCATTCAACCCAGTAATCCCACTACTGGGAATCTACCCTGAGGACATGAAAACACTAATTCGAAAGGACACCTGTACATGCATGTTTATTGCATCTGTGTTTACAATTGCCAAGATATAGTAACAATCCAAATGCCCCAAAACCGATGAATGACTGAAAAAAAATGTGTTATATGTACACGATGGAATACTATGAATCAATTAGGGAGGACAAACATATGTCATTTGCAGCAACATGGATGGAGCTAGAAGGACTCATATTAGCAGAAATAAACCAGAAAGAAAAGAGAAATATGGAATGGTCTGACTTATATGAAGGATATAAGGAAAACCAAACAAACAAGAAAAATTAGAAACAACCAACAGAACTGAACGATAGAGCAAGAGAGGAGGGGTAAGAAAATGGGGCAGACAGAGGTTACAAAATAATAAGATGGTAAACAGGTATTAAGGAAATGGGAAAACCCCAGGGTACACAATAATGTAATATATATAAATTTAAATATACAAAATTTTAAAAATTAAGAAAAAAGAATCAGTTAAAAGAACATAGGTAGTAGTCTTCAATTTCTAAAGCCTCCATGGTAGCATAATTTGCAGTTGAGGAAAGAAAAAGAAAAAGCAAGTCTCATATATCATTGGTATTAAATAACATTCTAATAGATTTAGCTTCTAATTAGAGTTAACTTGCTAATAGTTTAGGTTTTAGTAATCACATTTTTATGATAGACTAGCCTATATTTTTCTGTGTGCTTTGTTAGTTTTTATTTTTATTTATTTTTTTTTTTTGGTTTGTGCTAGTTTTAAAAATGACATTCATTATCCTAATTGAAAAAAAAAAGAAAGAAAGAAGCAAAGTGTTAAAATTATGTCAAGTATAAAGAGGCTAAGCATCTCAGTATCCCTCAAGGCCATAAATTGTAACTTTTGGTATCATCTTTTCCATTAAAAATTATTTGCACTTTACCAGTCAAAAATCCACAAATTAATCTGCCTTCATGGAGTTGTAAAATAGTTCAGTCAGTGCAAACTCAGTAACAAACCTGTTATTGCTCTCTAGAGCACATAGACAGTTTTACCTGTTTCCAGTATTCCAAGATTTGTCTATCACTTTTTCCCCTTATGGTAGGATTAGAAATACAAAGACAATTCAGAAGTTCTCAATTACGGGGGAGGGGAAACGCACAAAAGATTAAGATGGTTCAAGGGAGGTAAGGTGATGGGAGAACCTAGGGGTAAACAATACATATATATAGATATGAACATATATATGTGTGTGTGCGTGTGTATGTACAATCAATAAAAATATTAAAAATATTTTAAAAATATATGTGTATGAGCAGAGCCGGGCATGGCGGCGCGCGTCTGTAATCCAAGCACTGGGAAACAAAGAGACCAGGGATTGCTTGAGTTGCAGGTTGGAGACCACCCCGGGCAACACAGCGAGACCTAGTCTCAAAAAAAGCAACCAGGTGTAGTGGTGGGCCCCTGTAATCCCAGCTACCTGGGAGGCTGAGGTTGGGGATCACTTGAGCTTGTGGGATCGGGACTACCCCAGGCAACAAAGTGAGACCTAGTCTCAAAAACATATATATGTATATTTATTTATTTATTTATTTGTTTGTTTGTTTGTTTGTTTATCAGCAGTTCTAAAGCTATTGATGCAGACTGCCAGAAGGATTGCCCATTTTCCCAATTCCTTATAGAGCTGCACATTATCATGTGTTTTATCTTAAATAACTTATTAGGGAAAATATGTACCATTACAGCATCTTTATTTCAATTGTTATTTGATTTCAAGCTAATTATATTTTCACTTTGCAGTCATGAATATCTCATATGAAATCCCTGCTATTGGTATTTGCCCATTTTTAATTGGGTTATTTGCCTTATTTATTGGAATTACTTATTACTGAGATTATTGTTCATTGTTTTGTATGTAGTAAAATATTTTTCTCAATTTGTCACTGGGCTATAGTTTTGTTTTGTTTTTTTTTGATATATTGTTATTCAGATACCATTGTTTCATATGCTTGCTAGTGTTTTGACAGTAGAGGACTTCCCCCTCAGGTGTAGTTACCAGAGCATTCTCATCACCAAAACACCATCGTCATCTACCATAGTGCACTGTGCTTTCCACCCATCCCCATGTCCCATTCTTTTTTTTTAGACTAGGTCTTGCTGTTTTTGCCTGTGGAACCACAGGCTTTCGTTGCCCAGGGTACCCCAGACTCAAGCAATCCCCAGCCTCAGCTTCCCAGGTAGCTGGGATTACAGGTGCGCGCCGCCACGCCCAGCTATTTTTTTGGAACTAGGTCTCACTACAGGCCCCAGGTGAGACTCAAACCGCGATCCCTAGCCCCGGCCGCTTCATAGGCTGAAGCTTACTAGCACGAGCCACCATGCCCGGCCTCCCCATGTCCCCATTCTTTCCCCTCTCATTTCCTCTCTGAAAACCCCAGATCTATGGTCTGCTTTCAGAATTTATTTAAAAATTGTCTTTATTTGATTCCTTGTTTAGTTTCCCTATATTCCACCTATAAGTAGAATGATCACTTATAACCATGCAATATTTATCTTTCTACTCCTGGTTATTTTACTTAGCATAACCTTTTTTTTTTTTTTTACTTCCCTCCCAGTGTATGTATATAGGCTTATTTATTAATACATGACATGGTTTTAAAATTCATGACTATATATTTTAAAACACCTGCTCAGCCATGTGAAGACAATAGAAAGTAAATAGGGGAATTATACCTCAAAAAGATGGGTTTTTGAAACAACATATGCAGTGTGTCAGGTATTAGGATATATGAAGACAAGACATGTTTCCTACATTCAAAAAGCTTACAATGAAATGAGCATTATCACCCTTTCCTAACAGTAGTTCTTATGTTAGACCTATGTAATTTTCTTTTTTCTATTTAAAAAAAAAAACTCTGTAAAATAACTCTTTAGGTATTTTATACTTAGGATTATGAAAATTTTTATAGAACTAGGTTGTGAAATTTACATTAAATTACTTGCTTTTCATTTTTGTGTTTCTATCTTATTTTGAATAGAAACACTGTTTAACTTTATTTTAATGAATAACTTCTTACATTTTACCTCAGAAGAGAATGGTGCTTATCAAGCTAAAATATATTAAAAATTATTTCTAAAACTCTAATTAACTAAAACAAAGATTTTATAAATATATAGAAATCAGTTGTTTTTCTATATTCCTAATAGTAGTAGTTCGAACTATAATGTAAAAATCCCATGTAGGTACAACAATTACAATATTGAAAATTTTTAACTACAGTGTTTTCTATTAAGGTTAAAAGAGAAAACTTATGTAAGTGGAAAGACAACATACATAACTGAATAGGGGAAAAACTATTAAAAAGGATAAAATTTGCCCCCAAATTAATTTCCAAAATTTAATATAATTCAGTCATAATTCTAAAGGAATTTTTTAAACAGGAAACCTAATAAAGCAATTTAAAAGATCATTTAGTGGACAAGAATAATTTAAAGCTGTCAACAGAACTGAAGCATAGAGTAAGAGGGGGAGGAGGGAAAAACTGAGGGACGGACGGGCACAAAAGATTAAGTTGGTTCGTGGGTGTTAAAGTGATAGGAGAACCTCGGGTTAGACAATGATGTAAAATACAAATATGTGTGTGCAATCAATATAAAATATAAAATTATAAATAAAAAAAGTTCACTTGGAAAAATAAGTGGATGAAACTGGAAACTTGTTTTTAGAAATTAAAAGAGTAGACTTTCATAGTCAGAAATCAGAGTTGTTTTAAGTTAATCACAATTTTATATATTGTACCAGTAACAGAAAGATCAATCCTAATAGACCAAAAAGCCCAGAAATCAAGCATGAAAATATTTTGTCAGGGGTAGGAAATAGGTCAAATTAACTACTTTGGGGGAAAGTAAGGTTACATATAGTGTATTTTAAACCATACACTGCAATCAGTTATAGAGGAATTATTTAAGTATTCAAGTAAAAAAAAAAAGAGTGGCTATAGAAAAAAGGGATATGATATGCTATCTAAAATAAATAGAACCCACTCCTAAAAGAAGATAGTGATTTATAATTCACTCACTTAATGACTGTTATCGACAACATTGCTTCATTCATCTTTGTTTCTATTAGTATTGTGTTCTATAGGTCTGTTAAATGATTAACCATGGGATATTTCAGGTTAAGTATTGCTATGACTATTCTTTTGCTAGGTATTATTACTATCTTTTTCTTTTAAATAATATATAATAAATATCTAAAGATAGAAATCTACAACTTTATTTTAAGAGGCTTTTTAAAAAATGTTAGCCATTCATTCAGTATTGAGCATCTCTGGATGATGTGAATATGCTGATAATTAAGTTATAGTTCCTGCCTTCAAAATTACAATGTGGAGACAAAAATTAAACAAGTACTATGAGAACTAGAAAGAGTATGGAATTCAGTTTCAGAGGAAGCCCTCTGGAGAAAAGGTCAGCCAAGTTAGAATCTGAAAAAACTGTCATCAAGCAAAGGGGGATTGTGGTGTGGTGACATATCTGTAAGGAGGTGTGAATTGGATGGATGGATGGATGGATGGATGGATGGATGGATGGATGGATGGATGGATGGATGGATGGATGGATGGATGGATGGATGGGTGGGTGGGTGGGTGGGTGGATGGATGGATAGATGGGTGGGTGGGTAGGTGAATGGATGTGTTCTAAACCAATTTTACCTCAATAAACAAAATAAATGAAATTTTTTAAAGAAAAAAGGGAGAATAAAGTATATTTTAGACAAAGGGAATGGTATAGAAAAGAGACAAGGTAGCTTGGCTTGGAGACATCAGTACTACAAGAATTTCAGAATAGCAAAATTCACCTATAGTTTAAAGTATCTAATATCTGAAACTAAATGTTGACATTTTCTAAGAAACCAAATGTCATTTTCCAAAGAGAATAATTGCCTGTGACTCTAGCATTTGTCACAAGTAAATAAAAACTACTTCCAGCCAATGGCAGCAAGTCTATTTACTAAGTAGGATTCCCTTGCATCTTGATGACTTGATGATAAAATATCTTACATTTTGCAAGATATTAAATTAGAAAGTGTACATGGTACCTTGCAAAAAACTAGTCTTAGCGTCTAAGAAGTTTCATGAAATTCTCAGTTCCTTTATTTAAATATTAACATTAATGCTGTATCTTAGTGAAACTGGAGGAGTTCCACAGCACCCATATTGACAGACCTCAACTTGCTGAGACAGATGCACATATAACAAACTCTCTGTCTTGTGGTTTCCCCTCACTCTGGCTTCCAAGTGTCACTACCTGAATTGACCAAAAGGAGAACCTGGATTGACTTCTTGGTCTAGTTAGTATAGACATTGTTAGGCGTTGGCTTGAGTTGGGATTTGCCTGAGATGGGTGGGGAAGACCAAAGTAAAATAGCCAGTGATGAGTGCTGCTGTTGGCATTCCAGGTATGCTTGCCATGTGCCCCATGTGTCTGCCAGCGAAGCCAGACTCCCAAAGTGTAACTTTTCCACTGGTCAGTTTTGCAGCTAAGAAGTATTTTATACCAACAGAAAGTTATTTTATGAAAGATTTATCATTTCAAGGCACTATCCAAGGTTGAAGGGTCTGAAAAGGGTCTTTAAACAACATTAAGATCTTTTCTGTTTGTATTTTCTTTTGATGCACTGTTCCTCCCCTTCAACTTAATGTAAACTTTGAATTGTCTGACCTCTAGTGGAGATCTGTATTTAACCCTCATTTTCTGGCTTCAGGTGAAGTACCTTATTTTTCTTGATTGGCTTTCCAACTTTTAGTCTCTGATTGCTTATAGAATGTTTTATTACTATCAAAACAAGATGTTTATAATTTTATTCCACTTTCTAAGATGGTATTAACCCCTTCTCTGGCTTTCTTATAGGAACAGATCAGACCCCTGCTCTCTCTATCTCCTTGTAGCTTTCCTTAAGGCCTTCCCTGGGTTCCAAGTAAGCCCGTCAGTCCACTGCCACCCTCACATTTCAAATATATTCCTGATATTCTTTCATCTTGCTCATGTCTCCAATACCCTATCAGTTTCTTTCTTTCTTTCTTTTTATTTATTTTTTTTTTTTTTTGAGACTAGGTCTCACTGTTTTTGCCTGTGGAACCGCAGGTTCACATTGCCCATGGTACCATGGACTCAAGTAATCCCAAGTCTCAGCTTTCCAGGTAGCTAGGATTACAGGTGCGTACCACCACGCCCAGCTATTTTTTGAGACTAAGTCTCACTGTGTTGCCCTGGGTGGGACTCGCACTGCAATCCCCAGACCCCGCCGCGACTCTATAAGCTGTCACTTACAAGCACGGGCCTCTGTGCCCAGCCTACCCTATCAATCAGTTCAATGATTCTTCCTTTAAGATCAGACTCAAAGCTAACTTGTTCCTATGAACATTGTACATACGGTGATAACTCTCTGAATTCCTGTGAGTTGTATTTCCTATGACATACATTTGCACTCTAATTTTTGGGTTCACTTTTCAAATATAACAGCCTTTTGGCAAATAAATTCAAGAGCATTTCTTTTTGTCCCCGAAGGATTCTAGCGGTCAGCACTGTTAACTATAGACTCCTTAATTTTTAAGTAATTATGAAAAATCATGTTGTTAGCTTAATAATATTTTATAAGTAATGTTGCTTCATTATTCTACTACATGTGTTCTTTAGCCTTATTTCCAAATGTTGTTTTAAGCTGTATCTTTGGTTGATGGTAGTACAAATCTGCATATCCATAAGCAATCCAAACATTTAATATTAAAAGAAACATAAGTAAATTTTATTTATCCTCCCCATAATGCTATCAGTACTTTTTATAATTTAAGTTCTTTGTGGAGTCATGGTGTTTATGTGCAGCAAAGAACTTGTAATAAAACTAAAGTTGTAGCTGCAAATAAAGCTGTAATTGTAAAGAAAATATAATTGTAATGAGGTCAGGCTAAACACTTGCAGTATAGCTAATAGGCAACATGAAAAAAAGAATGGATGATGCATGTAAGGGGGCAATTAGGGACTATCCTCAGGGTAAAACTAGTATCAAAATCAAGTGTTTTAAACCAAAGTTTAACTCAAAGACAAGGTCTTAGGATCTGGCCATATCAGTATACCTGGAGTACTTCCTCCTTTAATAAAAGAGGAGCAGCTTCTTCTCGCAAAAGATGTATTTGATCTTCCCAGACAGAATTCTGACTCTGCTGCTTACTCATAGGTTACTTTGAACAAATGATTTCACTTTCATGAGACTGTTTGTTCAGCTGAAATATGTATTTATCCCTGGATTTTTTAAATGAGATCACAGTCATGAAAACATTAAATTATGGAGAATAGGAGAGTGGCCCAGAGCAGACAGAGTCTTTATTATATTATGGATATTGCTTGCTTTTTACTCCATATTTAAATACTCATCTTGGATTGAATAAATCAAGGATTTGACCAGTAATTTATTGGAGACAAAATACATGATGTAATGGAATTAAATTGTTTTTTCTTGATTTTCCCACATACTGGTTATGATACCTTGAATACTATTCATCTAATATTGACTATCTTCTGTATGACTGTCACTATGCAAACAGTCTTAGCCTTGTAAAGTTTATACTTCAGGAAGGGAGACACAGTAGGTCTTTTTGAAGAACTGGGTTCCCATCATCACTGATTTCCTGACACCTAGTATTCTTAGCTCAAGGAAATGTTAGTTATCTTATCCCCTGGGATTTTTAAAATTTTTTTCCCAAGTCTTTAAGGTAAAGATTTTCAATCTTAACTGCTTCTCAGTTACCTATAAAACTTTTTAAATATACAGATTCTTGACCTTCACATTTCATAGTGTGCTGGTAAACTATTTAAAAAGTCTCTTCTCTGAACAGAGGCTACTGATTTCCCTAGTAAATACTTCTATCATAGCAAATTTCAACCTACCAGTGTAGTCTCACTAGATTCCTAAAAATCTTTTGAGTCTCATGAGAATGTACTAATCAGCTCCAGTGTTCCATTATTTCTATTTCAGAGCTAAGAAATTAAAATCTGTGAGCATAAGACCTGGAGATTTTTGTTATCAAAAAGTTCTGAAGGGGACCAGAGTTAATAGGCAATGACTTGTGAGATTTTCCTGTTTCATGCTTGTCATGTATAACAGGTTCAGAACCTGATATAAAACTTATTGCTTCTTATAATACCATGTAACCTGGAGGAGTTAGATTTCTGGTGATAGCAAAGATGGTATAACAGCTCTGAAAGTATTACAAATGTGTGTGTTTTGCATATATTGAATAAATTTTTTAAGTGGAATAAGAACTATAAACAGAAGATATTCAGTGATGGCTCCACACCCAGAGCTCAGATTTTCTTTTGAGCACTGATTGGATTGCAATACTTAAGCCAAATTCTCATCAAGCTGCTTTTTCATCACTAAGGAAATAATTCATCAACCATCCTAACTATCGCTCACATATATTTTTATTTTAAAGCAATTTAAAGGAAACACTTAAGAAATAGGTGTATCACAACTAAACAAAAACAAAGCAAAAACCCAGTCAAAAAATGGAGAACTAAAAAGGCACTTCTCCAAAGAGGAATTACAAATGGCCAACAGGCACATGAAAAAAATGCTCAACATCACTAGTAATCAGGGAAATGCAAATCAAAGCCACAATGAGATACCACCTTACACCAGTAAATATGACCCACATCAAAAAAACAGACAACAACAAGTGCTGGCATGGATGTGGAGAGAAAGGAACACTCTTACACTGCTGGTGGGAATGTAACTGGTCCTGTCCCTATGGAAAGCTGTGTGGAGGACCCTCAGACTAATGAAAATGGAACTGCCTTTTGACCCAGCAATCGCTCTTCTGGGAATCTACCCAAAGGAGATCTCAATATTCATACAAAGGGACACTTGTACTCGGATATTTACTGCAACACTGTTTATAATTGCAAGGACATGGAAACAGCCCACATGTCCCAAGACAGATGAATGGATGAAAAAGATGTGGTATATATTACTCATCAATTAAAAATGACAAATTTGATGAATTTATGATAACATGGATGTACCCAGAAGAAATCATATTAACAGAAACAAGTCAGAAAGAAAAAGACAAAAACCAAATGGTTTCACTAATTATGGGTAGGGAAAATGAGCAAAAGATCAGGAGGAAAGGTCAGAACAAGCTAACAACCAAACTAAAGTACATAACTGATAGGGGTATGGGGGGAAGGGAGTAAGTGGTCAGGGAGGGAAGGTGGTGGGTGATTCCCAGAGAATACAAAGATGTGAAATATATCTGCAGGTAAAATAATAATAATAATAATATAAGAAATAGGTGTATCAAAAAAAAAAAGAAATAGGTATATCACTGAGGTATTCTATTGCTTGAAATTTGGGATTACAGTTTACTTATTTAGTGCCTTTTAAACCTTGCCATAAAGGTTGCATAGTATAACTTTGTTTTCAGTTTAAGTATTGCAGATATTCTGGTTTCCTTACTTTATTTTTAATGAATGTTTTAACTTTAAATATGACTAGATTGTATCTATAGTTTGTTCCTAATATCAGACAATACTATTTATCGCAATCTAGATTTTTAAATGAAGATTATTTATTCCAAAACCAGCTTCTTAGATAACCAGGTTATCACTCTGGTCCTGGTTAGTACTGTGTATCTGTACCACCACAACACAGATCTTCTCTGGCCCTCAATATCTTAATTGGGAGGGCACTTCATGATAGACACCCAGTAAATATCCTTGTGACCTCCAGTCTGGCTTGCACTGACTTGAAAATCATCTTTATTGTCCTAAATATCTCTATGGCCCTAGCCTTTAGAATTCTCCTCTTCTTTAACTATCTTTAGCTGCCTTTTTTCCTGTTCATTTTTTTCTACATATTTACTATTCATTTTGCCTACATATTTACTATTTAGTCATCAGGGTTGGTAAGATTAATTTAATTAATTAATTAAAGATGACTGCCAATTCTTTGCTTCTTCTTTTACAGAGAAGTAGACTCTAATTTCCCTCCCCTTGAATCTGTCCTCAATTTTTTCAGTACTCCAATAGAATATGGCAGAAGTGATACCATGCCAGTTCTCAGCCTAGCCTTTTGAAGCCCTATGCCACCATGCAAGAAGACCAACACTGAAGCCGCTATTCTCTGAGGAGATCCAAGCCATAAATACTCTACTTGGACCCTTATTACCAGCCCATCTTCTAACTAAACATTACCTAATTAGTATTTAGTGACCCCTAGCAATGCCATTTGGAACAGAAAAATCACCTAGCTAAATACTGCTTGAATTACTGACCCATAAATCATGAAATACAATATGGTACTACTTTGTTATGAGGCAATAGATAGCCAAATAACTAGTTCTATTCCTATGTTCTTCTCTCTTGTCTTCAGCAATGAATCTAAGACTTTTCTTACTGGTAGCCAAGTCATGGTAATAGTGCATTTATTTCCACCTTGGGCCTTTCCACCTTCTGACTGTTTTCAAAAGCCAGAAACACAGCATTATCATATATGGTTTCAAAGTTCACACCTACCCTTAGAAAAACTACTTGATTGCTTTTCCCTGCCTGACAGACACCTCCCATTACTAGTTTATTTTCAAGGACAGAGTTGATAGATATATTACTTGAAATTCAGTTAATGAATAATCTGCAGCCATCTTTCCTGACCATAGAAACTGTTATCTTAATATTCCTATCATTATAAGCTCATAACATCAATATTACTTGTTAGCCTTAACCTCTAATACCTGTACCTTTGCTCCAGCAATACACAACCGCTCGCCATTTCCCAAATACATCAGGTTCTGTCCTACTCTTCTGTCTGTTCTTTTGCCAACCCTTTTACTTGAAATACTTTCCCTCCTATTTTCCATCTAACATAAACTCAGTCTGTAAGTTAACTTCTGTGAAGCATTTCACAGCTCTACAGGTAGTCACTTCCTCCTCTGATCCTTCTAAAGCATTTTTCTATCCCTGTACTATAAGCGAAATGATATTACTATTTCTAGTATATGGAACTGCCTCCTTTGCTACAGTATGAACTATCCAAGGATAAGGGCAGTTTTTAAATCCCTAGTGTCTCATATCTAACACATAACAAGTCCTTTGTAATGATCAATGAATGTTGAATGAATGAATGAATGAATGAATGAATGAATGAATATATAAATGAGAGCAAATGAACAATTCTGTTCACTTAACCAAAGTGAGCATGTAAGGTATTCCTCTTTAGTCACATTGTAGTCACAGACCGACCCATAAGCAAAAAAAAAAAGAAAAAAGTATTATTTTAATCTGACAAGGCTTAAACATAACTGGTATAGATCCTCACTAGCTGTATAACCTGTTTGCTCCAAGTGTTCATATATTTTTAGTTAACTGCTCTGATCATTTACTCATTCAGCTCTCTGTCATGTCCCATATGTGCACGGGCAATTATGCTAAACAGAGAAATGCTAAAGGAAGTGAGGTGTGGCTACTGCCCCTTAAGGAGTTCATGGTCTAATGATGGGAGATATGAAAAAAAACAAAAACAAACAAACAAACAAAAAAAAAACAAAAAACCCCACCCACAGAATCAGTAGTGCCACAAGGATGCTGCACAATAATGGTCAGGAGTAAAGGGAAACAGTTTGTCAGGTGATAAAAGAAACATCATGAGCTTCTATCATTTGAAACTAACTTTGAAGAGATATGCTATGATTTCATTTATATGAATAATGGAATCATTATACAATGAACTAATTTTTGATGGCGAAAATTGTAATGTGAATAAAAATCAGAACAATGGTTGTTTCTGGGGTGGGTGGTATTGAGTATTCACTGAGAAGGAGCATCAATAAGATTTCTAAAATAAAAGAAATTTTCTCTTTCTTGATAGAAGTTTGGACTACACAGATATATATAGATATATATATATGTACACATTTGTCAAAGCTCATTGAATGTTGCATTTAAGAATGGTGCATTTAAGATTTATACATTATACATCATAAATTAAAGGAAGAATGAACTAAAATACCAAAGTCTGTATGCACTTAAGGACAATTATGCTTTGAAATGCATCAAAAAATAAAAACAGATTGGCGTGTGCATGGAGAGATGGATATGCAGTAAAGCAGGTATAGAAGATATTATTGGTAGAGTTCAGATGATGGACATATAGGTTAGTACTATAGTATATGTCTAAAAATTCTAAAAATGAAAGCAAAACATTTATAACCTTAATTTCAGGATAGTAGTCATATCTTGGGGAAAAATAGGAAAAGGAGATAAGAAATATGCATATAGGTAGATGCAAAGCTATGGTACTATTCCAGCTCTAAAGTATAGTGGTAGTCTCCCACCACCATGTCACCCATGAACCATCATCTTAATCTCTTATGTTCATCCCTCCCCCGATTTCACCCAGAATGTCCACTGATTTTGAATTTAAAGTTACTTAATAGTAATTTAACATTTTCACTTAGTTTTCAGAGGTAATTCTTTCAATGACTAGTACCTTTTATCTGTGAAATTTGTTTTGAAGACTATTACTAAAGTTTCCTCCAGAAAAAAAGTTCTGATATATATTACCCTCCTGGTTAAAGTCATTTTTTATGGAGGGAATTTATTTCAACTGGACAATATTAATAACACTTTATAAACTTGCATTGTTATTATGGTGTGAGGCCCAGGTTTTAAATAATTTTTTCTCCTTTTCCTGTTTATATAGGAGGCAGACAGTGGGGAGGAGGAATGCCGATCACAGCCTAGGAGGTATGTTTGTTCATTTTATCTTATAGTAGTAGTTCTCTAATTCATTACCAATCTTGTCCTATTCACATATCTTAGTTTTCCAAGCTGTTTCTTTGGTCTTTCAAAATGGGATTTTTTTAAGAATTTAGTTACTAACTTAAAACATTTTGAAATGGTAGATTGCTTTCTAAAGTTACAAAAAGACATTGGCCCAGTATTGATCCAAGTCTCCAGAACTATCTTGGGTAAATAAAAAGCTAAACTAAATTCCTTTGTCTTTTAGGAAAATGTCAGCTGAAGAAAATTTCAATCTGTAGTTTTATACTTACGGTTACCATTTAGTTTGCTAGATTTGGGCAATTCTTATAAATTGGTAGTATTTTGCTTTCTAAAAAAATATACTTTGTAACATAACCAACTTTTTAAAAATACAATGAACTTTTTTCCCTCCCTCTCATAGAATAGTGGCATGTTGTTAGAAGAGTACCAACTGACTACTGCCATCAAGAGAAATAATTACAAGAGACATTTAGAAATTATACTATTACCTCCTTTGAATAGTTTTTAAAACCAACTCCTTCCTACAAATAAATTCTAGATGGTCATTTAAAAGTTACCAACGTTGTATCTTCTGAACTCAAGCATATGAGCTATCCTGGATGATCTAGAGAAAGGTTTATAAAGGCTGTCATAGTCATGTTCAATGTGGAGAGAATCAGGCTAAAGAGAATGCTTCTGTAATGAATAATTATCAGGTGTTTATGGATATATGCCTCACTCTTGTAAGGTACAACTTAATATAAAAATAGTCTCATCAGTAACTGAGGTTATTTGCAGTATTTTTCCAGTCTTGGTTATTACAAAAAAAATTGGCTGCATAATTTTGCACAGTCTCATAGTGGAGATCTGACAGTGAAGTGTCATTCTTTTTGTATAAGGTTAAAATATTGAAACCCAGAAAACATATTAGCTAAATGCTCACCAGAGACATCATGAACTTATTCCCATTAGAATGTTTAAAGGAGTCTTAAATTTTCTAATATGCTAAATTTAAACATCCCTGGATTAATTTCAAGCTTTATGTATTGACTTGGCATCTGCTGGGATACTTGTTCCAAAATATTACATAATGATGAAGCTATGCAAGTCTGTTTTCTTATTCATAGTACTGTATTGTCAAGCCATTAAACCATGAGGACCACTGTTTTTTAAAGTTGTTGTCCATAAGTCATTAATGTGACTACCAGAGGATTTTGCAGGTGGTTTGTAGAATGAGAAATGAAGGAAAATCTAGTAGTACTCATTTAATCAACTTACTAACCTGTTTTAATTTCTTACATTCAGTATGTTTTTCAGGCTTTTTCTAAACCTAATTGCTTTAGTCTGACTCCATGCAAACAAACACATTAAGTGCCAATTGACTGACCATAGAGCTAGATGGTTGATTTTGTGCTTGGCTGCTGCCAATTCTTCTGGCATTCTCTATGATTTACCACAGAAAAAAACAAACATTGCTTTAGTGTCTTTTCATTGAGCATGCCTGGACTCATCTTTTCAGCTTGTAGATTCAATTGTGGTTTATAATAGAGAATTGAATCATAAACAGCATATCATTAAAACTAAATGCCAGTTCCAGGTAATAAAAAAGATGTTGCATTAGTAATTTTTTTAATCAAATGTCATTTATTGGGAAAGTCATAAACTAATCTTTTAATTATGATGCATTTAAAAGTCAAAGGTCACAGACAACAACAAAATAAATTAGACTACATGAAAATTTAAAACTTATGTGCTTCAAAGGGCACAATACAGTGAAAAGGTAACCTACAGAACAGTAGAAAATATTTGCAGATCTTATAGCTGGTAAAGTGCTAGTGCCCAGATTATATAAAGAAGTCTTGCAAGTCAACAGTAAAATCTAACAGGTGAAAAGGTAACCTACAGAACAGTAGAAAATATTTGCAGATCTTATAGCTGGTAAAGTGCTAGTGCCCAGATTATATAAAGAAGTCTTGCAAGTCAACAGTAAAATCTAACAGCTTCTCTTAGTTTGGACTCCTGTAACAAAATACCATAAACTGGTGGCATTCTCATAGTTCTGGAGGCTGGGAAATGCAAGATCTTTGTACGGGCAATTCTGTTCCTCATGAAAACCCTCTTCTTGCCTAGCAGACAGCTGCCTTCTTACTGTATCCTCATGGCTATGAAATAGAGGGTGCTTTGGTCTCTTCATCTTCTTATAAGAACATTCATTAATCCTGTCATGGGACCTGCACTTCATGATATCATCTAACCCTATTCAAACCCTCTAACCCTCTCCAAAGCCCAGCTTCCAAATATTATATTGAAAGTTTAGGCTTTCAACATAATGGATATTCAGTGCATAACACTCTACCTGTTCCAAAAGCCATGTCCTTTTTGTACACAAAATGTATTCATCTCATCCTAATATCCCAACCCCATCCTAACAACCCTAAAAGTCTTAACTTATTCTAGCATCACCTCTAAAGTCTGAAGTTCCAAAGTATCATCTAAATATCAATTAAATCATATGAGTAAGATTTAAGAAACTCTTCTTTGATTGTGAACTTATAAAATCAAATAAGTAAAAAAATAAAATAAATAGAATAAAATAAGTTATGCCCTTTCAAAATACAATGGTAAAACAGTCACGGAATAAACATTCCTATATCAAAAGAAAAAATAAGATAGAAAGAAGCAATGACAGGCCCAAAGCAAATCCAAACCTAGAAAGGAAGACTACATTGTATCTTAAGACTCAAGAATAATTCTTTTTTGGGTGTGATTGGCTGACATCTTGAACCCACTGGAGCAGTAGCTCTATGTTTAGGATGTGTGAGTGATCACGTCATCTTCACAGCTCAGCAGGATAACCTGTGCCTTTGACTTCCTTTGGGTGCTGCATGTGTGACAGTCCGCACAAGCCCCCTCTCCTTTGTGTCACCCTGCTGGGTGGTAGTCCCAACCTTGGAAAATGAAGTGGAGGCTACCTTGCCACTCCCAGCATGTAAAATCATCAATCACCAGTTTCCTTGGTGTTCTTTTCTAAACTTGCTTTCTCATTTCTTGCAATGTAAACAGGCTGAGAATTTTTCAAATCTTTAAATTTTGTATTTTGTTTAATAATCTCTTTTTCAATTCATTTATCTTGCATTCTACTATAAGCAATCAATCAAGAGGAACAAGGCTATTCCTTCAAACTTTGCTGAGTTAAACTTCACAATTCATTGCTCCTAAATTATACTTTCCACAAGACAGAATAGGAACACAATTTAGCCTAGATTTTTGCTACTTTAAAACAAAGATTGCCTTTTCTCTGTTGTCCAGTAACATGTTTCTTAATTTCCATCTGAAATGTCATCAGGACATTTATCACTATATTTATACTAACATTCTATTCATCATTATGTATTTTCTAAGGAAATTAAAGACTTGCTCTTCAGCTCTCCTCTTTTCTTTCTGAGCCTTTACCATAATTACCTTTCATTATGTCTTCATAGCAGTATCAACTTTTTCTAGCACTCATGTAAAAAAGATGCTCACCATCATCATCATTAAGGAAATGGAAATCAAAATTACAATGAAATACCATTTCATTGCCCAAAAATAAATTATAACAAGAATGCGAAGAAATTAGAACCCTTGTGAATTGTTGGTGGGAATGTAAAGTGGTATATGATACTACTTTATAATATATATAAAGTGGAATAATCAATGGAAAACTGTGGTAAATACTCCAAAAAATTAATATTAGAGTTCTCATATGATCTAGCGATTTCATTTCTGGATTTGTACCCAAAAGAATTAAAAGGTGCATCTTAAGAGATATGTCACCAATGTTCTCACCAACACTTTTCACAATAATCAAAAAGTGAGGCCGGACACGGTGGCTCGTGCTTGTAAGCTTCAGCCTATGAAGTGGCCGGGGCTAGGGATCGCGGTTCGAGTCCCGCTTGGGGCCCGTAGCGAGACCTAGTTCCAAAAAAATAGCTGGGTGTGGTGGTGCACGCCTGTCATCCTAGCTACCTGGGAAGCTGAGGCGGGGAATTGCTTGAGTCTGTGGTACCCCAGGCAACGAGAGCCTGCGGTTCCACAGGCAAAAATAGCAAGACCTAGTCTCAAAAAAAAAAAAAAAAAAATAACCAAAAAGTGAAAGCAATCCAATTATTCTTTGACAGATGAATGGATAAACAAAATGTGCTATGGCAATGGGGTGTTATTCAACTTTAAAAAGGAAGGAGTTTCCAACACATTCTCCAACATGGATGAACCTTTTAGACATCATGCCAAGTGGAACAAGCCAATCACAAAAAGATATATATTCTAATACTCCACTTATATGAAATTACTGCAGTAATCAAATTCACAGAGACAGAAGTAGAATAGTGGTAATCAGGAGCTGGAGTTGGGGTGGGAAGTTGATTATAAATTACAATTAAAAAGCAATGGATGCTTTTTAATCCTAGTCCCTTTTTATATTTAAAACTGACAATACTTTGTCTTCCTCATGGGTAGATGTAAAAAGATAACATGATTACAGAACTGAAAATCAAGTTGTAAATTACTGAATTTTTGGTCTAAAGATAAATGGATGAAATCCAGTGCTAGTTTTCCTTTTGCATATTTATGAACTAATAGCTTTTCTTCTTGTATGATAACCAACTTAGCTGACTAAGGAGTAGTCAGGAAGGTAACTATAAAACTAAGCATGTAACATGCCAGTATTGAACCATTTTGACCTATCCATTTGACCTATAAATGGCTATCTGGTATGAAATAAGATAGGAGATGGTAAAATTGTAAGATATACTTAATAAAAACAAGTAAAAGAAACATACCATTAAAAAAAGGGGAAAAAAGCAATATGCTATAAAAATCTTTGAAATTCCATGGCATCTTTTTAAAAGTGAATAGTTATGACAGGAAACAAGATGCTTTAAATCTAAATTCACAAAGTACTTTTTTTCATGCTTTCCAGAGAGGGGTACATACAACGTTTTTCTGGGTTCCCTTCATAATTTACAGAGAAACTTTCATAATGTCCAGAGTTCTTGATGTCCTGCAAATGATAGAGGAAGATATCCTCAATTTCCTTGCCATCTTAAGCTATTCTTCCAAAGTCTTAAGGTACAAGTAAGGTTAAAGGAACTTAAATTTTCTAAAAGTAAAAAAAAATTTAGAAAGCAAATATTTTAATTGTAGAATTCTTTTGTTCTTTACCAGCTTGAATTATATAAAGAGAGAAGGCATGACCTTTAGAAAAGTATCTTTGTGGTCAGCCGTTTATAGTGTTATAAAGTAATATTCTTTTTTAATTTAGACAAATACCTTTAAATGTATAAAGAAGCACACATGTGATTAAAGAGGTTGCCCTAGTCCAGTAGGGATAAGATAACAAAAGATACATTTAAAAAAACTTGGAGTACATGAAGATCCTTTCATCCTTCCTTAAAGAACAAGCACATTCTATACAAATGAGAGGACTATGACAAAGAATTTTAAAGTTCAAGAGCATGTCACAGTAATGAGATATAATAAAGGACAAGCCTTGCAAGCTTTCTGTGCAATAATCACTGAAGTCTCATTCTTTTTTTCAGGGGGTTTTAGTGCCCACTGTCTTTTGAATGTTCTTTGCAATCTCCCTTCCCTTAGATTTTAGTTTCTGGTATAAGTTTGGCCTCTTTCTTTTTTTTATTCATCTCAAAAGACTTTTCCCAGACTTCTGCTACACAAATTTGGGTGGAAATTTTTTCTAAGGCCCAGAAATAAAATAAAACATGCACACATTGTCTCTGGAAAAATAGAGCTTAATTCTTTTCTTGTAGATTTAGGTTTGACTTTGTTCTTCATGATCTTTGAAGTGCCACCAATACAGTTTGGGAGGATGATATCAGCTGTATGATATAGCTTCATCAAAAGCTTGCTGAATACCAGTAAGCAGTGAAGTTTTAACTGATCCCAAGTATGGTTTCTGAATGGTTTCTTGAGCATGTAGAGGATGTACTCTCTCGCATATCATCTGATTTAAGTGTTCTAATGTTAATGCTGCATTTTGAACACTTTATTTTTACATTTTGTTTCATTAAAAAAACTTCTCTCTGAAAAGTAATCTGGGACATTTCCATTGTTCATAATAGTAATCCAATGACTGCTAAGACAAGAGGTATTCCCATCAAATTATCTTAGGTACCCACCACTACAATAATTACAAGAGCATTCTCACCTTCTGGCATAAGCAGTGAATTAAAGAGGAGAAGGAATACATAATATTATAGTTCCAAAGATCTGGGAAAATTATTCTTTGTATGATTTAATACACAAATGAATGTTTAAGCCATTCAGGGCAATTTTAATTTTTTCCCCTCAACTCAGGTAGTACATTTATTTGTCACAATTATTATTATTATTTGTCACAATTTTTATTATTTAATTAATCTGAATATGAAGTTATTTTCATATTTAAGACCTCCTATTTTTAATTCTAGGGTACTCCTCTTTAATCTTTCATGAACATAAAAATTACTCAGCATCTACTGAAACAAATCCTTCATCCTTTTGCCCATTCTTGTTATAAAAAAAAACAACAGGTATACTTCTACTTCAGTATATGTTTAAATAAAAGAACATATTAACCTAGAGAATATTATGCTTAAAATAAAAGAGAAAATTTCATTGTAAATATGAGTAATAATATACTTCTTGCTTTTTTATCTTAAAATTTTTGAGAAAAACTCACAGAAGTTGCAAATGCGGTACAAGGTATGTTTTTTTTCTTGAGACATTTAATAGTAAGATACCCTATAGCATCACTTTTCTGTTTCAAGAAATAAAATAATAGCATTAATATTTCTTTGAGATTGATTATTAAGCTCATAAAAGAGTGTATATCAGTTATATACATACATATATTGTTATATATATGCATATGTACATGTCTGTATCTGGGGTATGTATTAAAGAATTTTTAAAGCTTTCCATTAATTAAAAATTGGTTCTATCACATCGAAGATGTACATCTTTGTTATCCACTCTTCTGAAGTTTGAGTCTCCACTTCCCTGTGGCTGTCTAGAGAAATCATGTCTGTTTCTAACACATCAGCATGGCCACCAGGGGGTGTAGTGAGATGTTCCTTATTCCCAAGTTTTTTCCCTGTAGGGACTAGCTCCTTCAAATTGATATGTGTATGTTTTTAAAGGCTCTTTTCCTAGCCACTTGACATCAGTAAGAATTTTCAATTCATTTAAGCACTCTTTGTTTCTGAAGAATGTATTTGTAAACCCTATGTTATATGACTTGCTCTGCTTCTGGTAGCATAAAAGGTGTTCTGAAACCTGATTTGAAAATCAAATGTGGTTATTGCAGCAATAATAAAATTAGGACTACCTTTTAAAGCTAGGTAAATAATTTTCCTCCAGATGTTATTATTCATAATATTAAAAATTTATTTTCCCTTAGTTCTTGACTTTGTCAAACTAAGTTTTGGAAAAGTTAATTTCTTATAAAAACCCCAAAACTAATAATAGTGTCAAATACCTATCACTGTTGACAATGGATTCTGGGAAGATGGTGGAGCAGGAAGTACCAGAAATCTATCTTCCCACATAGACAACAATTAGACTAGCAGAATCTGTCTGATGTAAGTAACTATTTTGGAACTCTCAAATCTGTTGAAGGCTTATGCCATCCAAAAGACTTGGATGGTAAATTGTGGAGGACTTTAGCTAAGTTCTTAACAGTTACCCATTCTCTACCATTAGCTCCACACATGTTCCTAGAACAGCTTGCATACAGTTTGTGGGAGACAGGGTGGGTAAAGCACCCTGTCCTCCAAGTGTGGATGACTGCTGTTTCTGATACAGAGTTGCAAAGAGGCAAGCAGCACCTGTTGTTGCACCGTCTCCCCTTGCTGCAAGCATGCCCTTTGGCTGAAGTTTGTTTAAAGAATTTATAGTCAGTGTTCCTTTTTTCTCCCCTTCATTTTTTGTTTGTTAGTTCCTTTTTTGGGAGTCGAACATTAAAGCCTATGACATTCAATATCAATTGCATATGAGGGGAAAATTAAAAAGAGATCATGCATGCCTAGGGAAATGCTCAAAAATGATGAGAGTACCATAAGTCTATGCCTCAGGTTGTTCCTTGGCACAGCAACACTCTACAACAACAAAATAATAATAATAATAAACAAATAATAGCAAAAAATAGTAAACTCTGGGAAGATAAAGAGCCTAATATGTCCATCCTTTTCCTGTACTTCTCTACCCTCCTACTCCAATCCTCAAATTAGAATTTCATTATCCACTAAGAAATGTTAAGGGAACTCTTAAAATTAATACAGTTAGTATATTTTCCTTCTTGTTCACTTCAAGTTATTTATTTTGGATGAAGGAATAAGAGTCTGTTAGGAAAGGTTTATTCTGAACACTCAATTCAGAAATACTGAGTTCAATATAAGGTCAAGTATTTCTTCTTTTTCTTCTTTTATAACTAGTATAAACTGTAAGAATTCCTGATATGCATGATTTTTCTTGCCCTGAAGCATGTACATATACATTTATACACAGACATATACATGGGATGTATATACATGAGATATACACAGAAGTATACATTTCAGGATAAGAAAATAATGTACATATATGTCTGTGTGAACTGTGTGTTTATATTTTAAATATATTTTAAAGGACATCAACACTGCAGAAAGACTTCCTATTATAACCCAAATGAACTCTCAAGGCCATCATCATCAAATTCCATGTCTCTTCATTCATATTAAAAGATGATGAATAAACCATCTGATAGGTAATTTTTAAAAAGCAGTATTAAGGATCATATTTTAATTAAATAGGCTATTAGGACTAGTTGTAGAATATTGATCCTCAGAAAAGTGAGTTCAAAATGTTAGCCATATTCTCATCAGGTATTTAGACAACAAGATATCTGAAAAACAGAAGAGTTACCAGGTAAAACTTTATCCCAGAACAGCATCTAGTCTTCACATTGTGATTAAACAGGAAATGTACTTAAATGTATACAAATTATGGGCATGCACATATTTTCTGTCATACCTGTACAATGGCAGGGTATAGGACTATACTATTAGTTTTTTTCCTATTTTCATTACATTATTACCTTTTCATTATTACCTCTATAAACAAAAATTTAGTTTTGTTTTGGCGTTCCTGGCTAGTTATATAAAACTAACTCTACAGTGTTTTTATAAATGCAAAGGGATCATCAAGGGGAAATCTGGACATGCAAAA
>PVHY01016932.1:0-32633 GCA_004024945.1 Uropsilus gracilis
AAAAAGCATTCCTCTTTATGGGTAACATGCTACTTATCTTTCCTATTACATACCTGTGAAAAGTTAGCTATTTGATCCAGACACAAAGATAATTTCTTAGTTCACAACTTGCTAACCAGTTTAAACAGAGCCCTGAAAAGCTAATAGCAACACCTAATATTATACCATAGAATCTTTGAATGTGCAGTCACATTTGAAGCCCCCGTATACCCAATGAGACTGATACCATTATTATGATTACTGTTATTGCTATTATTATCCCCATTCCACAGCAGAAGGCACAGATTCAGAGAAGTGACTGACTCAAGTTCATGGAAAGAGTAATTGGGCAGAGGAAGATTTTAACTCATACTTAAGCACTATGCTACCCTGCATCCTGAGCTCCCCCCAAATTGGCCTTGAAACCCCAGGAATGGATACATCCACCTGGTATCTCAGCCCTCTCACTCCCTGTGAATTTCTTAAGAATGCTATACTTGATTTTTCCTTCCACCACTCTTAAAACCGGAATGACCCTCAATTGATTATTCTCACCATCACTAACACCACCATCAGGGAAGTACTCTTAAAACCGGAATGACCCTCAATTGATTATTCTCACCATCACTAACACCACCATCAGGGAAGTAATCATGGGGAGTAATAAGAATAAGATCAACTCAGGTTCTTATTCAATCATCTGGGATAGACGTGACAGGGGTCATCTTATTACCCTCAACTGGAGTTTGAATAACCATGTTCTTTGGAACCTGAAGAAGGAAGAACTTCATTCACACGAGAGGCAGGTCCTTTCTTCTGCTAGAGTACGGTGAAGATTCATGACTCTGGATGAAGATTTTAAAGATTTTAGAAGAAAAGACACCATAGGAGTAAAGGAAGCATAGCTCTTGGTTATGCTGCATGTAATTCAGGCAGCAAAACTGGTCTAAACCCCACCATTCATGTACCCATCAGATATCACCAATCCCCTGCACCTTCCTTTTGGATTGTTGCAACTGCTTGCTTCACCATAGAAACAGAGCAGAAGATCCAATTAGCCACCTGTCTTCTGAAGGTGGGTGAGATCCAGGTGACTAGTGCAGTGACAGGTGTTCATGCTCCACAGGCGGCACTCTTTACCTGCTTGTGAAGCTTGGCTCATACACAGTAAAAATGGATTTTCAAGACTTGGGTATCTAGGATTACTCTTGTTTTTGTCCTCCTATTCTACCCACTCTAATTAAGATTTCCCAAAGCCTGCCAGGCATGGTGGCTTGTACCTGTTGTCCAAGCACTGGGAGGCAAGAGGCCTGGGATTGCTTGAGTTCGCAGGTTTGAGACTACCCCAGGCAATATAGCAAGATCTATTTCGAAAAAGCAGCCAGGTGCAGTGGCAGGTGCCTGTAATCCCAGCTACCTGGGAGGCTGAGGATGGGGATCGCTTGAGTCCGCGGAATCGGGACTAGCCTGGGCAACATAGTGAGAACTAGTCTCAAAAAAAAAAAAAAAGATTTTCCCAAAGGCAAGCTACGCATAGCATAGCATAATGCAGAAAGCACTCATCTAGAAGAACGAATTAATTTCTCATCCCAGCTCTGGAGCTAATGAACTGAGCCATTTTGACTATGTAAGCAGTGGTTCTTCAGCTTATAAATTTCCTGGAAAAGATTATATTTATTAGGAACTCTAAGTATCTCTTAGTTTCAAAACCCCAGGGAAAAAACTTCAATTTATTAATGATTGAACAACATATTTACTATTAACAGTTTTAGTTTACTGATTAACTATATACTAAGAACTAGGCTAGGAGTTTGTGTTCATTAAATCTTCAGAGAAGGTATTATATGTCAGATACATCACTGGGAAGTTCAGAACCGTTCAAATGAAAGCGTGTCATTGAGAATCTCTCAAGCACTTACGTGGCTTATGTGCATAAATCACAACAAAGTTCTAAAAGATAGATTATTTAGCTATAGTCCATGAAATCGGCATGGTACTGGTAAAGGCAATGATAAGGCAATGTCACAGAATTTAAAATGCAGAAACGGACCCCAGGTGGGCATCTTAGAACAAGATAGCAATATAGATGAGACATTTTATGAAGAGAGAAGATTCAAACCATCAGAGAATATAGAGTTCACAAGTACAGACACCAAACAAATGTGCATACACCAAACCTAACAAGCAAGATGCAAAACACATGAAGCAGAATTCAGATTCAAGGGTAAACAGACAATCCAAAAACAACAGTTGGGTATTATTCTGCTCCACTTTCAATAAAGCATAGAACATTTTGGCAGAAGGTCATGTGAATCGTATGTAACATATGTGTGTGTGTGTATACAAAATCTGTGACCCAGCAAGTCTTTCCCTAGATACATCCCTAATCCTCCGATGACAATACGATTAATTTGTCAAATAGACAACTAATCTATGGCCTATGGTCTTAGAATTCCTTGCTAGAAACTACTATCACATTTTACAGTTGAGATGTGCATGAATAAACAATATATATTCTATACAGTATAATCAAAATCATTTTTAATGCTCATCTTTGGCAATGTACTCCCTATATGACTTTGGGCAATTTGTAAATTCTTCGAGTTATACTTTATTCATCTGTAAAAAAGGAAATGAAGTTTATTTATGAATGAGGATTAAATCTGATTACATACTAAGCCCAATGTTTAATACAAGTGAATATTAAATAAATACTGGCTTTTCTCTTCCATCCTTCTTTCTGCACAATCTCCACTGCTTAGCCTAGTGAAGGCAGATTGTTGAGATGGTGATAATCCAGCACAGGGATACACATACGAGAAAGTCCTTTTGAGTTCTGGTATAGGAAGTGAAAACCGATTTGAGGTTGGGTCATTTATTCCAACAAAAAAGACAACTAAAGGTGATAAGAGAATTTTCTCAATTCAGGAGAACTCCACAAGGATAGAGGAGCAATCAGCAGAATCTCATACAGAGCAGTGGAATTCCAAGAAGGCATCTCAGCCTTGTCCATAAGAGATGTGCATAGGTAATTGTGGCATTTAAACTGTTTCAGAACTAAAGTAGTCACGTGGGTTAACCAGACTCTGATGGTCCTTCACCAAAACATTACCGAGAGATAAACTGAGTCAAGACTAACTAGTTCTAGAACAGTCCCCTCCGAAGGCTAAGAAATCTTTATGTTTACAAAAACATTCACATGCAGCAAGGAGACTACTTAGGAGTTTGGGATACAGCTGTAGTAAACAAACTGTGTGTTTGCGTTTAGTGCAGAACAGCCCTGACAGCAGAACACTGTTCCTTGTGGAGGGAGGTGGGGGGAGGGATGAAAAGAAAACTTGCAGCTGTATGCTCGTCCCATAAATCTCTCCACCAAATATGCAACTGGCTGAAGAGCGGCTGGTGTAAGAAGCGGCAGCGATCCAGCTCTTGGACAAACACAGGACTCTCTCGGGAAAGTCACGCTGGAGGCTTGCTATCTGGCTCTGTGGTGTCCCCAAAGAACAGGCTGGGCAATTAGCCTTGAAGGACAGCCAACCCATATGGAAGAAAGACTTTCTTTCACAATGGAACAACAACAACAACAACAAGCAATACTGAAGGGCTTCTGTTTCAAATTGAGAAATAAAAGTGCGGGCTGGTTTTCAACAGAATCTGCCTTTTCTTCCCTTCTAGTCCAAACCCACAAAGTTCTGCTGCAAACCTGGGTTGGCCGATGGTCCTTTCTCCTAAGATGTGTGGTCTGATCAAGAAGGGATTGTGGTGTATTTAAATGGGAGTCACGGAGAATGCGGATTCGGGTCGGAGAACTTGGACCCCCAAGATAAGAAGAAACTTTGCCTTCCTGGAGGAGTCTCTCTGGAGATGTGGATTTGGCTGAACAGAGGATCTGGGGCCCACCCTGGAGACTCCTATCTCCTTCCCACAGGCAGCTAGGAACACTTCCAAGGGCTGCTTGTGCTAAGCACTCAAGTTGGTGGTTTCCCAAGGTTCCAAGAAGTGCTCGGGCACTGCAAAGATGCCACAAATGCACATTAACACAAGATTCTGTGGGCTTCTTTTACATGGAAGGAAGGGGATTTGTTACCTGGAGTCTTTACATAACAAGGAATATGCAAATTTTCACCATTCCCATCCCCCTGCACAAGGTCGGCTCACAGGGCAGACACAGGAAGTTCCTTAGAATTCCCCTAACTGCGATCTGGGACTTCCAACAGAAGGAGCCACAGTCTCAACACACATACACCACCCCTCCCACCCTCTCCCGCCCCAGGAGCTTGCAGAGAAGAGGCTCCAGAAGGTCACGCTTCCTCCCTGACCCCAAATTCTTTTCTCTACAAGAAACTTTTACCCAATTAGCTATTTGACCTTAAAGGCTTATTATTAATTACATAAACATCCAGAAATTGTATATTTTTCCTGGATTATGCTAAACTGCAAAATTAATATGCCAAGGATTTTAAAAGATAAATCTCTTAATGGGAGTCAGTACACACAAGGTTATTATCAGGCAAATAATTGTATCTAAACTCTTATTTTCACAAATGCAATGCATAATGCATTCTTCCTATATTATTTCACTCACAAGGGTGATGTGTAGTGTGTTGATATTACCTAATCTCTCAGAGAGGACCAGGTCTAATCACCCATATCCTCATTCAGATGTGGTGCTGTTCTGATGCGGGCCAAGAACAAAATGTGTGTGTGTGTGTGTGTATGTATGTGCACGCACATATGGGAACATAATAGTGTGAGTACGCTCATGATTACAGAGATGCACAGGCCATCATCTAGTGGATGGTAGGGGTGGATTTCAGTGGGAAAAATGAAAGTACCATAGGCTGGCCTAATATGCGACCACAGACACTCTTTTCCAAGCAAGACCAATGAGACCTGAATGCCCCAGTGGAAGGAGAGGACCCTCCGGTTTCAGCAGTAGAGGCCTTCCTGAGTCCACCAGTACCTGGGGGGGTAGAATCAGGCCTGGACATCTGTGGCCAGGGCAAGGGATGCTAGTCAGACTGCTCAGACTGACTTGGCTCAAGAACTTGTGCTGAGGAGTCAAATGAGCTCCAGAATGACTTGGCCAAAGCTCCCCAGTCAAGTCTCCTACGCTGCACGCCCACGAGGTCTCAGAAGACGGGCTCAAGGGCTCATCTGAGTCACATCATGTAGACATCTAATACCCCAACCCCAGACATCTGTATGGATTTGAAGACTGGGGTCCAAGCCCTTCTAATTTAGAAAAATACCTAAACTCTGGCAGAGTTGGTTTTAATTATTTTTGCCAAGGTTAGTCAGATGGAGCAACCGAGGTCCACACAGGTAAAAGCATTTCAGAACACTTGAATTCACTGGGATATGATGGGAAGTCCAGGCATGCTGAAGCCAGACAGACGTGGGTTAGTCAAGCTTCCAGCTCTACCACTGAGATGCCCAACCAGGGCCTGACTCAAACTCTTCCATCCTCAGAGCGTAAATATAGTCAACACAACACAGTACAATAAACAGTACAACTAACATCAGCTCAAGTATTAATATAAAGACTGGAGGAGCTAGCGGGCACATGTTAATAAAACCAAACCAAAGTCAGTTCCTTCTTCCTACAACACCTATAGAATATCAGATTTACATTAAGTTAATTTTGGTTAATTAACCAATTAAGTTACACGATGCGGTCTTCCCTGTGGATCAACTCCTTTTATCTCATTATTTCCCTTTGTATGTTTGCTATTTCCATAAAAGACTGGGAACTCCTGAAGAAAATTACTTTACTATCCACCAAGGCATGTATGTGAGTCATGCCCCACAGACAGACAACAGCTGAGGACTCCAGCTGCCACAGACAAGGGTGCCTGGAGGTCATCTTCCCTCTCTGGCCTAAGCACAGCAGGGGACGGTCACATACCTCTGAGCCCATAAAGATGTGGTTCTGTGCCAGGGCCTGATTACTCTGGCACTGTGAGCTGGGATTTAATAGCATCCACCCAGCTGTGGGTACATGCAGGTGGTCGCCCCGCCCAGAGCACAGTATAGTTGGGGCACTGTGGTCCCGAGGTGGTGAAGCCGCTGGTCGCACACAGTCGTGGCTGCAACAAAGGCAGCTTTCTATTCCAGGGTACAGGAGGGCTCTGAGGGTCCTCCTTGTGCAGATCACTGTATTTCCTGCCCCAGCAAGACGGCCCCACTTAAAACCTCGCTCTGTGAACTTTTCACTGGTCAGCACAAACTTTGCCAAGTATAGGTAGTTACAAGCTTGAGTACGAAGAAGGAGGGAAAAAAATACACATTTCCTCCTCCATAGAGAAACATCCATCGTTCTTGCGGATTCAAAGTGTACTTGAATTTATGAGAGATTGACATTTACCAACCTTAAACTCTCTGTGGGATGATATGTGGTGTATTTTCCTTTTCCTCAAACACAACCAAATAAAAAGCCCTTTTGCTGCTCAGAAAGGATGGGACACAGTGGAATCTTCCCAGGGTACAAGACCACAGCTGTTTGCTGGCAGCTTCGCCATTCAGCAGAGCTGGAGGTCGCCCTGAAATTCCATGTCTCTAAGACATATCACAGAGCCTCACACTGGCAAAGTTCGGGAGAAGGGCTTCCTGAAGGACAAGGCTGTCAGGATCCAAAGTGGCTGAGATGAAAGTGTGAGCACCATGAACTTGAAGACAGCACTTTTGAGGTATGGGGCTGCTTCTCTGCTAGGTTTGCTCTGTACAACTTTGGTGTTAATGTGCTTATACCTAATCCATAACATGAAATACCTCGATGCCAAGAGAACACCATGCAAATGTTTTGCAATGAGTTTCAAAAACAAACCTTGGAAGGCTGCCTCTGTTTGAGTCTGAGGCATCAACACAGCCCCTCTCATCCAAAACCATGAAGGTATTCTGCAGCACCACATCTACCTTTGAAGGTCTTGGGATGGCAGTTCTCACTCCTCTTTGCTGTACATTAAAATCTATAAGGACTGTCCAAAGAATGCCAATGTCCACACCTCACTCCAGATCAACAGAGTCTGCATCTGTGTATTTTCCAGGAGTTTCCCAGGTAATTCGGATGTACACTGAGGGTTAAGAAACACTGGTCTGGGCATTCATTCAAGGATCTTTGTGTTCTTGCTTATGCTTGTTTTAAACAAAAGGATTACATGCAAGCCCAGTAGCCCAGATGGAATTTGTGGTATGGGAAGAGTTGGAATTTACTCTCTACTTGGCTCTGAACAACTTACTTGGGTTTTGATTTTCTTCCTAAGATGTAAAATGGAGTTAATTCACCTCTATTTTAGGAAATCATGAGATGGTGAGATGTAATATTCTTTAGCACATTTGACAAAAAGACAAAACAAAACAAAACAAACAAACAAACAAAAAAACCACAAGGCACTGTTATAATTAATAATTATTAAAAATAGGCTGGGCATGGTGGCACATGCCTGTAAGTAGTCTAGGAAGCCGCAGCTGGAACTGGGGATCATGGGTTGAGTCCTGCCCGGGGCAATATAGTGAGACCTAGTTCCAGAAAAATAGCTGGGCATGGTGGCATGTGCCTGTAATTCCAGCTACATGGGAAGCTGAGGTTGGGAATCGCTTGAGTCTGTGCTACCCCGGGCAATGTGAGCCTGCGGTTGGTTCCACAGGCAAAAATAGCAAGACTTAGTCGTCCCCCCACCCTAAATAAATAAATAAATAAATAAATAAATAAATAAATAAATAAATAAATAGTCACATCCCATCTGCAAATAATGAAATAGAAGAGAAAGAAATCAAGAAGACCATCCCTTTTACATTAGTATTAACAGTACTAAATACTTAGAAATAAACTTAACAAAGGAGGTATAAGACTGACTCAGTAAAAACCACCGCAAAAAGAAAGAGAAGAGGAAAGAAAGGGAAAGATATTCCATTTTCATGGGTTGGAAAATTAACCAAAATATCCCTCTTACCCAAAGCAATTTACATATTCAGTACAGCTCTATCAAAATTCCACTGGAGCTCTTAAAAAAAAAGAGAGCAAATATTATTGAAAAAAAAATTTTTTTGAGACTAGGTCTCGCTATTTTTGCCCTTGGAACCACAGGTTCATGTTGCCCGGGGTACCACGGACTCAAGCAATCCCCAGACTCAGCTTCCCAGGTAGCTGGGATTACAGGCCCGCGCCACCACGCCCAGCTTTTTTTTTTAGAACTAGGTCTCACTACCGGCCCTAGGCAGGACTCGAACCGTGATCCCTAGCCCCGGCTGCTTCATAGGCTGAAGCTTACAGGCATGAGCCACCGTGCCTGGCCATCTTACTGAAATTCATATGGAACCATAAAGAGCCTGACTAGTCAAGGCAATGTTGATTAAAAAAAGAAGGGGGTTGAAGGTATCCCACTACCAGACTTCACTGTATTACAAAACCAGGGTAATCAAAACATTATGGTATTGGAATAAAAACAGACAAAAAGGCCACTGGAATAAAATCGGAAGTCCAAAAATAAACCCACACTTTATGTGAACGGTTACCTATGACAAAGGAGCCAAGTCTACACATAGGAGAAAGGAAAGTCACTTCAACAAATGGGCTGGAAAAACTGGTCAGTCACAAGCAGAAAAATGAAACCAGACCATTTCTTACACCACACACAAAATTTTGAGTCAGTTTGACCCAGAGAGATCCCGTGGGGGTGAATTCAGAGCACCTTTGGATCCCTGCAAATCCAAATGTCTTCTGCAAAGCACTGCATTCCTGGTCTGCAAAGAAACTGATGGAAGGAATATGTTTCTGCTTGGGAGCTGGAGGATAGACAGGGCAGAAAAAGAAGTCTTAAGGCAAAAAAAGAGAAAGCTAAGGAATGAACTAATTCAAGTACTTGAACTAGTACCATATACAAAACTCACAATAAGGAAAAGCCAGACACTCAGGGAAATAGGGTCTACAATGATGATACCAAACACAGACTTTGCTTAGGGGTATACATAATCACATCATCAGGATTTACTCTCAGTGTCATGAGACAACTGTATTTCATGCTTTTAGGCTTCCTTTCAACCAAAACAATACATTTGGGAGTCCAGCTGAAATATGACATCTACATACCCACAGATTTGATTGTACAAATCCTTGGGACACAGAAAGTTCAGAGATAAGGACATACTCTTTCTGGTCTTCAGAGCTCAACTTTTTCATTTAAATTGATTTAAATCTCTTGCCTCACAAGAATGCTTTCCATAAGTTTTATGTTCTTAGAGGACATAGCACTAAAATGAAAACCAATGCAGAATGGCCCAAATGCAATACTTGGTTCCATCTGCCCTGTGCTATTAGGGGGATTTCTGACTATATTTCTTTGATATAATCAATTCCACACATGTACAAAAACGGTTCCTAAGTCCAGGGTCTAGATGCAGGTATATCTGAATTCACATATGTCTTAACTTTAGACATAGTTCTTAACTCCTACGATGTATGCAGATGAACATTAACTAAACTTATTGTGATGATTTCACAGTGCATACCAACATCAAATCACCCAAATCAAATAAGGGAGGGATGAGCACAGATAATCAGGACAGTTCACAGGTGACATGGTAGTGGGAAAACTTCTGCACCCATAAAACTTAATATTAGATGTTCACAATTTTTCCATAAATTGAATAAATTAAGCCTCCTCTAAGATGACATTTTTTTTAATGACAGTACAATGATGGGGGTTGGGGAATCAATTTCCAAAAATTTATTTAACATCTTAGAAATAGTAAGATTTAAGACGGAGTTGATATCTTTTTTGAAAACTGAGTAATACTAAGCATTATGTTATGTGACAGGCACCATCATGAAATTCTGTATAGGCTATCTCCTACTTTATATCCCCTGTTAACAAGTCTTTTTATTCCTGTGAAGCAGATATCTCTGCTTGGCCCACATTATCCACTACCCCCACCACAGAAATACTAGTTTATTGATTCAGTGGGCATTTATCGGGCATGTAGTGAAAAATTAATTAGATTTTATTCCTGTACTTGAAGAATGTATTTTCTATAGGGGTTAAAAGAAAGTAACACAGCCGGGCATGGTGGCTTGTGCCTGTTAAGCTCCAAGCTATGAAGTAGCTGGGGCTAGGGATTGCAATTTGAGTCCCACTCAGGGCAACACAACGAGACCTAGTCCCAAAAAATAGCTGGGCATTGTGGTGCATGCCTATAATCCCAGCTACCTGGAAAGCTGAGGCTGGGGATTGCTTGAGTCCGTGGTACCCCGGGCAATGTGAGGCTGCGGTTCCATGGGCAAAAATAGTGAGACTTAATCTCAAAAAAAAAAAAAAAAAGAAAAAAGAAAGGAAAAGGAAAAAATACATATGTGTAAAGAAATAAGGAGGGAAATAAAAAAGAAAAAAAGAGGTTTACAGATACTATGCATTTAATTTATCTTACCCCATCCCAACTTCCCTTTCTCCTGCTCTGTAGAAGTGGAAAATGAAACAAATTCCAAGCTCTATTTGATATGATTACTCAGTACAACTTCAATCAATGAGATGGAGTAGAAATGCTAGGGAGACTGAAAAGGGGAAGTTGTAAGGTGAGGGTTAATACAACAATTCTGTGAACAGCCAAGAGAGACTTCTAGGAGGAAGACACAGAAATATAAAAGCCATCACTGGTGTGAAGAACTAAAAGGTGATAATGGAGGTGAGCAAGAAGGAGACCTCCAAGGTCTCCTTTTGAGATTTGAAAGAGGTCAGTCATGCAGGACTGGGGAAGATATGGAGGCTTTCGGATTTTATCTTAAAAGCAAGGATCCCAAGAAGGGAAATGGGAGAAAGTGATTTTCCTGCTTTCTAGATGAGCGGGCTATAAAACTACAAGGTTTTATAAATGCAAAAAGACCAGGTAAAGCCAGTCATCCTGGTGAGAGATGTCAATGGTTTGGACTGGGAGAAATAAAAACAAATGAAGCCAAACTGCATTTTGGAAGTATCTTGAATTGGAGAGAGCAGAGAAAGTAAGCATGACTTCTAGGTTTCTGGTGCAAGCAACTCAGTTGATGGTAATGATATTTACTGAAATGGCAGAGACTGGGGGAGGAACAGGAATGTGCAAAACAAAGCATTCAATCAACTCAGCTTCCATAATCGCTGATCTGGGCCAGCGATCTGACCCTCTGCCAAATGGCCGCTTCCCACTTGGCTCCATCACATCACTCTCCTCACAGCCTCTGCTCAGAAAAAAAACCACAGTTCAAACTGTAATACCACCAATATTTGGTTTCATCTGGCAGGAAAAATTTAGAGAAACAAAACGGTGAGTGAATTAAGTGGCCCTGCAATTAAAGGAAAAATGATAGACTCAGCCCATGACTTTATTGTCTTTGGCATGGAGTTTTGAAAATGAATGAACTGTACAGACCTACAACAGTCGGTATCTGAAATCTGAATTTCTGCACCCAGTAGTATTCATCTTTGAACCCAAAGCTACATGCAGGCAGGGACCTTCCTGAATTGCTCACTACAGGATCCCTAGGGGCTGCAGAAAAGTACTCTATGCAGAAGACACTCAACACGTGTTTGCTTAAGGATGTTTGTACAGCTTTTCCTGGCCAATGACAGAAACTACTGATTGTCTCTGGATCCATTTCTATCCTCATTTCCACTGTTCTCTTTGCTGAAAGACACACGGTCACTCCAAAATAACCATGTTTTGTTGTCTCACAGTTCTAGAGTTTGAAGTACAAAAAGAAGGTGTCAGCTGGGTCATGCTCTTGAGTGGCTCTGGGGAGAATCCTTCCTTCTATCTTTTAGTCTTTGGTATTTGCAGGCAATGTTTTGACATTCCTTGGTTTCTAGATGCACCAGCTGTATGGCTGTGTTCTCCATGCATGTCTTCAAATTGTCTTTCTTCTCTGCGTTTCTGTTTCAGTTTTCAATTTTCCCCTTTCATAGGACACTAACAATACCAGATTAGGAGCTAAGCTAATGTCATCATTTTAATTTGATTACCTCTGTCAAGATCCTATTTCCAAAAAAGGGCACATTCTCAGAGACTGGAGATTAGGAGTTCAATCTATCTTTTGGGGAGGGCCAAAATTCCACCCCTAACAGTCACCCAGAATAAGCCTGATATTTCCCATAGTTCCTTTTCATTGAATCGGAGCCATTGTGTGGTTATAGTCTGAGCAATGGGAGAGAAACAGAAGTAGCACACAGATTCCTGGGAGTGTTCTTACAGCAAGAAACATGTCCTCCTGCTTCCCTTCTTCCTTTATGGGTGGTTGGAATGCAAACCTAATGTGAGAATTCCAACAGCCAAAGTAGGACACAAAGAGATGCTGGGATTGGAAGCCAAGTAAAGCGGAAAAACAAAGCAGGAGATCAGAGACTAGGACAGATAAGCTCAGTCTTCAGTTTTTGCTTGACCAAAGAAACAGAAGCCTTGTCCTCTGCTTTGAATGAATTTATGTCACCTGGGAAGGAACTGCTTACTGACATATTTGTCCCAAATCGCAGAACCTTCTCTAAAGGACACATCAGTGGACACTGTAAGGTCACTAGTGCAATTCTCTTTACTTCCTAGCACATGTGGGATAGTCACAGATAAAACAAAAATGTATGGCTCTGGAAAGGGAAGTCCTGACTTGGTTGGGATAGCTTCAAATTTTCTTCAGGTCTGGGAGGAGGGGTCTCTACATTATGCCCAAGGCAGTCTTAGGGTTAGCTGGTCCTGAGAATCCTTCCAAGGAATTGACCATAGCAAAATAGTCACCATCTATTTCTAGAAGCCTGAGGCTCACAAGCATTCATTTCTCATTACATCCCACGTCCTTCACCACTCACTACTAAAAAAGCCATAGCAGATCATAGCAGATTACGCCAAGATATTTCTTGGAGAACGTGCCACGTGTTTGCTTTGTAAGAAGACATCTTTCACCCTGAGCATTTTCACTCACCCAGTTTTGTTAGCTTCCAAAGAGTGTGAAACAAACCTCACCAAAAGCAAAAGCAAACCTATTGATACCAGAGTAGCAATCAACAGGCTAGGACATGATATAAGTGCAGTCATTGCTGATTCCAGGGTACATGTTTTAACAATGCTGAAATCAGGACCCATTTTAAAATCAATGCCTCTTATATTTGATGAGTTAAGTTAGATGATGCCATTGAATGTCTACTACATAATGGGCATTGGTTTGATACCTCACATGCATCTCCTGACTCATCCTCACAGTTTGCCATGAAACAATGCTCAGTGCCATTACAAGGTAAGAGATGGAGGTCTAACATTTCTAAGAAGTGACAGAATTATAATCTCATGCAGCAGCACAGCAGACATATGACTACAGAGTCCCTGCTTGCCATGATATTCTATATCAACAATGGTTTTGGTACATATTTGTAAACATGAACATATTTAAGCAGGTATAACAGTGATTATAATGTGATAGAGTAAATGGCATTTAGAGATAGTTATTGCTTCTTATGAGCCAGCTACTTTGCTAGACATGTTTATCATTTATTTTTTTTAATTTTAATTTCATAATTTTCATACAATATTGTCCATGTTTGTATGGTTGTCATTCCCCTTAGGTTTGACCCTTTCTTCCATATTGTACCTTTTAGCCCCCACCGTAAACCCCTTTTTCCCCTTCCCCCCTCTGGTCACTTCAACTCCTCTCACTGCAAGCAACTGTCCATGTTTATTATTTAATTCTAACTATTGTAAGAGCCATTTCAGTGGTGAGGAGTTTGAGGCCGAGAATGGCTATAGTTACCCTGGTTCTGTATAAGGACCGAGGCTGGGGCTTGAATACCTGCTGTCTGATACCAAAGTCTGGACTCTGCAGCCTATGACTCAGTGCCCAATACAAACTAGAAACTGGAGCCTTCAGTGGCCCCAGGATGGGCCATAAGATAAAGTGGATGTGATACTCAGATGAAATAAAGGAAGAAGGATGACTAGCCAGAAGGAGTCAGGGGGCTTTCTGGGAGATTTCTAAAAGTGAGGGTAACAGGGGACCTGAATGCAAATAATCAGACCAGTGTGCTCAGTTGGCAGAGGTGGCTGTGGCTTTCCAGATGAGCATAGAAGAAGAAACAGAAGAAGATGAGGAAATGGGCAGAGCTCTTAGGTCACAAAGAAAAGGGCTAGTAGGATTGGAAGGCTGGGGGGTCAGGAGATTTGAGAAGGATTTCCAAGACAGAGAATCCCCAGGCATCTGTTAGTTGGACACCGCTGGTTGCCTCCTAGACAGACACATTGTGTGTTCACAGCTGGTGGAGGTTGCAAGGGCAACTCACCCCCTCTGCTGACCCTGTGAGGAAGGCACCTCATTGAATAGATGAGAGAAAGTTGCAGCGAAATGAAATAATTGCCAAACATCACAGTTGCACAGGGAGTGGAGAGTGGAGCCAGGATTCTGCCTGAATCTGAAATCCCCAACTAATTTCTGGAGACAGAAATCCTAACAGTGGTTGCCTCTGGTGGGAGGGAGAGGGATGGAAAGAGGAATGAGGAAACTTTTCTGTAGTGCTTGGAAATGTTCTGACTGGTGGCTACATGCGTGCAGACATTTAACAAAACTCAGCAAATTATATCCTCAAAAGCTGCATTTTGCCACATGAAAATTAAGGTTCAATTTAAAACACAATTTAATGATGTTTTTGAGCTTTTCTCTCCTGACTCATGCATTCCCATTGGAGGTGTGTTAGCCCTCTGGAGAGAGAGAGAAAAAAGTATGCTTTTTATATGCAATATTTGTACACATACATATACATATATACTTCCCACTACCACCATCCTATGCAAATTAGAACCACCAGTACTTTTCTTTCTAGGATTATCTTGCTGGATAATTATATATTCAGGAGCAGAATTATCTGATTCATGTTTTCTCTCCATGTAAATTACATATACATGGCATTATATATATGACAGCAATAGGCATACAGTAGATCTATGGTACTGATACCTGATAAAGAAGGAACACTGGGTAGAAAGGATCTTTCTTTTAAAAGACCACTTATGGGGCAATCACATAAATATAATAACATGAACAGGTTGAGAACCAATGTCTTCATTCATTGCCCCTCACTTTCTATAATTATCCTCACAACTGCAGTCCAGTCCAGCTTTCATTCATTTCTACCAGGGCATCTGTTCCCCTTCTGGGTTTCTTCCATATAGTTAAAACTCAGTGTGTGGATATACTACACATGTGAACACACATGTAGCCAAGTACAACACGGAGATGCATACACACAGGGCACAGATACACTCAGGCTTAGTTGACTTACGCTTCATTAACTTCTACTCATTCTTTAGCTCTCAACTCAAATATTCTTTCCTCGGAAAAGTGCTTGCTGTCTTCTCTCCTACCATCCTACACAAATTAGAACCACATGTCCTTTTCTAGGTGGATTATCTTGGTGGATAATTATATATTATTCACCAGATATCCAAGAGCAGAATTATCTGATTCATGTTTCTCTCCTCCTCCAGACTACATATCCCATGAAGCTCTGACATCATGCTCCACGTAAATACTGAACAAAGGACTGGCTTTTTCAGAGCTGCCAGTGTGGCATGAAGAATGACCTCCTGTCCAGGAGGGGGACAGAGAAAGGAGACTGCAGGGAACAAACCCCTCCGCAGGCAAAGTGGCCATCTCTTCCCTCCCACGGCTGATGACAAGCTAAAAGCTACTTTTCACAAACTGAGAAACCACAGCTCTCCCCAGTGAGACATGACAGTGCAAAAACACCCTTCATCTCCACAACACTTCATTGAAATCAGTGTTTAAGGAACTACTGTCAAACATTATCAAATGCACTTTTTATCTCTATGAGTGACCAGCCTACAATTTGTTATGTCCATGAGCAAAGAATTGGCTAAATTAATGAAAACCATAAATGGTTTGCCCAACTTGACCACACAGCTCATAAGGAAAATTCCATGAAATATACAGGTTCATTGGTATGAGGAGGAAAAGATCTGGGCTTTTTTCCTCCTTCTGTATGAAAAATAGGAATTTTGAGGAGGGGGGAAAAGACTAAAAAGACCAATAGTTCCTTACTCTGACTCAGAGAGCTCTGTTTCTATATAAACAAGCCAAGAAACAAACTGAGAAAAGAAACCAGTATGTCCACATCCATCAATTCATCACAGCAGGAAACAAGAAGAAAAGCCAGGAGTTTTGAGAGCCCTTTGAGAGTTGGCATGAGGTTGCATGCAAATTTGAATACTGTTTCTCACAAAGTTTAATTATTCCCACCAGAAAAAATAAACTTCCAAGAAAAAAAGCAAGGATATCTTTTGTTCCTCGTTGGTCAGTAAGGCTCAAATTCCTTCAGTCTGACAGCTTTGTGGTTCACTCTGCCACATGTTTAATTAAACTAACAAAAGTGAATATTTTGCATTTTTCACTTAGATGACCTTGCAAGATCTAGTCCTGACCCAAGCGAGGGGTTGGTGCCAAGAATGAAAATTATTTATTTGATCTACTTCAAATCAACTCAGGTGAGAATGTGACCCCTCTAACAATTCATTTGGAAGAGAATACAAATCTTCCCTGCCAAAGACAGGTTATGCATCCCTGGGCAGTTTGTATGGGGTGTGAGGTTTTAATGGGATGTATAATTTACTGGGCTTATGGGTTTATGCCTGAGGAGGCATTATTAGGGCTTTGGGACAGAGAATCTAGGTTTGAGTCAAGCTCTGATGTTTATAAGCCAGATGACCTTGGGGAAGGACTCCTTACTTGGTAAGTAGGGAGATCACTACCCATTCACCCTCAGGAGTTTTAAGTACAATAAAAGAACACTTATCAGAAAGTGCAGGAACACAACACACAAGCTCAAGGCGTGAGGTCCTAGAAACCATCACAATTCACTGGATCATCAGCAGATTTGCTTCCAGCACTTACTAAATGTCAGGAATTGTGCTTGTGCTGGGAAGCAGTTCGGACAAATTCCTACAATTATGCAGCTAGTGGAGACAGATAGTAAACATGTAAGTACCATTTGCTGATCTGGTAAATATGATGTTTTAAACATATAAAACATGATGTGATCAAGATTAATGGCAGAAAGACAGTGGGAACACACACAAGGTATTTGAGGACGGTTTCTCTGAAAAACTGAGAAATGTAATGATCAGCAGGACCCAGATTATGGTTTCTGCAGGTATCAAAGGCATCTGGAAGCATTTCTCATTGTAATGGTGAGCCTCAAGGGGACTGTAAGTGCCAACATCATCTAACGAGATTTAGTTGAGAGCCAGCATCAGCTATCATTATGGCTTTGCAAAATGTAAAACTTCCACTGTGACTATAGCTGGTAGAATGGATAATAGCTAGTAGAGCATTATGTAAAATAAAGTCATAATAGACAATGTGATCTAGGAATGGGTTTAGACTTGATGTGATTAAAAAACAAGATGCTAAAAGTTGTAGAAAGAAACATATTTAAGCAATATTCATTAGACTGTAGCCTGTATGTATCTTGGGCAAGTTGATTCCTTCTAAAATTGAAGAAAAGTGATAAAAAATAGAATTATTCCTTCTGGACAGTCTCTTCCTCCAGGATTTTAGTATTTCGGTGTTGATATTAAATGGGCTAGTATACAGAAAGGGCCTAGCATGGTATAAGATAAAACATGCAGAAAATAACTCAATAAATTAGAATTTCTTCTTGTCCTTCCTCCTCTCCCCTTTGCATTGACATGAACCAGAAGGTAATGGCATAGAATTCATTGAGTGAATTCCATGAGTGAAAAGCTGACAAAAGAGACAAACTGTAAAGAGACAAACCTGTTCTAGATGAAAATTCATTGCCTGGGTTGACCGACTTTGGATGATTCTCATAGCATATGCTCCATTCTAGAGTTGTAATGGTAACAAAAGGTCCTCTAAGATAGTGTTTCACAGATTTCATCATTTAAGTAAAAGAATTCTTCAAAATAAGAATAAGTACAAGGTCAAGGGCTTGAAGGAAAAGTATAATTAATTGTTCTTTTCTTTTATGGTCAATCTTGACTCAGACGAAATGAGAATTAAGGGTATACCTGGGGCCTCTGTAAGAGCAACTGCTCTCTTTTGGTCTCTGGGAAGTAGCATTCTGCTATTATCTGAAGGCATCTGGGAGGGGAAATAAAAAGCAGCCTGGACTAAAAACAAAATTTTTAAATAAGTTTGAGGTGATGCACAAGTCTAATATTTGACTAAAACAACGACACCCGCCCCCCCCCCCGCCTTCCCTGACCTAAGTATGTATATTTTCTGTGGAATGCACCTTAGCAGTCCCATCCTGCAGCTTAGCTGCCTAATGCAGCTCCCAGTAACCAAAGTCAGCTGTACAGAGGTTGCTCAGAGCACTGAGGTGAGGTCACTCAGGCACAAAGGTCTCAGATCTCTCTGCTCCAATCAAGAAACAACAGTGCAGAACTTATCACCAGACTAAGGACAGGTTTTATTTATCTAGAGTTCTTCCAGACTTTTTAGAGCAGTATATCTTAACAGAGGTATAAGGGCCTCCCTTCATCATGGATAGGGTTCCATTATACCACACAGAGAACTCTTCTTTGGATCTGGAAAGGTCTAGAAGTATTAACAGGATGGAAAGGATACTTAAGTCTCTTCTGTCTGAAGGCTACATCCTAAAGCTTCTGTCCACGTCCTAAAGCTTTCAGAGGTTAGAAAACAAAACAAAGAGATAAAAGAAAAGAGAGGAATGGTTAACATGAAACCTTAGTTAAACTAAAGCAGTGAAATTAGGCAGCCAAAGTATAAAAGTTCCACTGGAGAGAGGGAGAGATATATGACCTCATTTACCTTTGAAAGCGGAGGAAACCGGGAATATGGCCCCAGGACTGAGCCCTCCTCCACAGAGAGACAGAGGCAGGCAGATTGGGTACTTTTCACAGTTCTGGGTCAGTTCTTGCCAGTCATGGGTGCTAAGAGGTGGTTTCTGGCTAGAATTTTGGACAATTTCTACCATGCAGACTGGCAAATCAATCATTATCCAGGTTAGGCATCTTCTTGGAGGGTCCTCCCCTCCTTCAAGGACACTCTGGGATTAAGTAACACATGTCTTCTGATGTAACTGAAGTTATTCTGCAGCATACACATGTGGCAAAACTATATAAAAAGAAATATTTTCCTTAGTACTTTCAATAAGAAAATAGCTATACTGAGTTGCATGAATACACATGGTAAATGCTACAGATGGACATGATAATCCTTGTCATTTTTATTTAAACAATACAATTCAAAATATATCTGTGTATTCATTCCCATGCAGCTCGTGGCCAAAGCAATTTTTTAGAATAGTTTTAGGACCAAATCTTAATGATCTTGAGATACCATTTTCATTCTGTTTCTATTAAATGATAAAATGTTGTGTTAGACAATCTAAACAGGATTTTGTTCCCTGCAGGATTTGCCAGAATGTTTAATACGCTAATGTGCCTTGTGAATTTTCAGGATGGGAATCAAGTGAGCAGTGGGCTAAAGTTGCTTTGATCACAGAACCTTAAGACAGGATGTTTGGCTGGACCAGAGAGCTATGAAACACAATTTTGGAAATGCTGTCCTCTGAATGCTGTACTGCCCTACAACATGTGAAAACTATCCTAGGCCCCCTGAGAAACTAGGATTATGAGCTACAGGAAGGATTAGGTCTACAAAAACTAAAGAAAAAAAAATACACAGGTTCTTCATCTACCAGAGCAGAGACATTAAGTAATTAATGAGTTAATCAATTGACAATTCCTAGTTCATTTATGCATGCTCATCAATAAAAACGGACTGAAATCAAACACACTTCTGACGCATGTTAGTCAGTAAAGATGGACAAAATCAGTCAAACACAGTTGGCCAAGCAAAAGATGGTTTTCAGCTGCCATGCAACTGCAGTGCTTTCCTGAGGGAAATGTGTGCTTTAAGTCAAAGCCCCATGCAAGGGATTGCCTGCTCAGAATTAAGGCGCACTGCCAAAATAATTTATGCTAGGTACTTTACTATGGAAATAAAATATCAAGCCCTTCCCGCAGCCAAAAGTTCCATTAGAAAATGAAAGCTCCAGTCTCGGCAGCGATACAAGTGCTTGCCCTTTCTGCTCCTGGCAGCGTCCTGGCCCTTGAGTTTCCTCAGTGCTGTGGAGTTAAGGAGGCAGGAAGGGCCTTAGCAACAAGATCTGTAACTTGGCCAGAGCACAGACTCTCCCTGCAGAACAATGTAGAAATCAAGGGACAGAGTCAACTGCTGATCATACCAGCACATGTCCCCTGTCTGTCAGTGGCCTGTGCTCTCTGCTCCTCTAGATCAGTCTCTGCTGCCCACCTTTCTTTTACAGGAGGCCAGTCAGCTCCCAAGGGCAAATGCTGGAGAACAGAACAGTGGACATGAAGGCCACGCCTATGGCTGTACTGGTTTGCTGCTCGAGGAAAAGGACGGATAGGAGGGGATGAAAATACTAAAGAAATGGGAACAGGATTGCTAGCTTTCGAGGCTCTGCAAGTTCCGTCAGTCAGAGAAAATGTCCTACAGATGAGAGAACAAAACTATGCCCGACAAAATTGTCTGGAAGCATTAAACTCCACATCCTCTTATATCACACTTCTCTGTACATAAAAGCCATGCACACATCCATTCATACAGAAGAGAAGTCTGGGAGACCATGCGTCATAATACTCCTCGTGTCATGCTTTGTCGTATTATCAGCTATATCTCAACAAATCTGCTTTACAAAATTAACAGTGCTTATCAGTTCAGAAAGGTTACAGGCAATTTTAATTTCTTTTTTCTGCTTGCCTAAAATTTTCCAAATTATCTTGACTGCTTATATGCTTGGCTTTCATACTAAAAACCACATAAAAATTATTTTCAAAATTCTTAGAGCAATCAGTTTTTTGATGTTTGTGTCCTTTCTACTTTATCAAGTATTTCCACACAGTTAAGTCATAAAACAGCAGAAGAAATATTTTGATTATAGTTTCAGAGGCGGGGCACAGTGCCTGGGATGTTATTAAGTTGTTCAAGGTCCAAGAGCAAGTAACTCACAGAACCAAAATGCAACCCATATTTCTGCTGACAAATTCCATGACTTTTATTTCCCATTTTTCCACCATTTGATGGGCATGTTTTAGTGGTGTTATATACCCTCCAGGCAAATGCTTTGTGGAGAACAGAAGCAACAGAGTTAGTACAGAAGACTTAAGATAGATGAAATTAGTTTTCAAACTCACTCCTGGTGAAGACAACAAATGTGAGATCCTCAACAGGATGAGGGCTTGAGACCCAGGAGGGTCTATGAAACTTTTGCTCCTAGTGACTGCCTCACAGTTCTTGGCTGCATGTCAACCCCGTTCAGAAAGGGAGAAGAAAACTTGACAAACATGGAATCCAAGCACTCGGGGAGAGAAAGTACAGATGGCAGCGACCTGGGAGCTGGGGTGCCCACACCCTCCACCCCTGGAAAGCTACCTTCATTCCAGCTGCAGCCGCAGGGCCACTGGGATCTACAGCTTGGATGTGGCACGGCTTGCTTCCTCGCACAACGAAGCCCCAGCCAACAGCGTCACCCACGATCTGGAGAGGAAACCACAATTAGCCATCAGCAGACGTCCTGGCAACCTGATGGTCATTCCAAGGGAGAGAAAACCAGCCCAGGATTAAGCATGCCCCAGGCTACCATCTTGCTCCTCCACTCACTCTATCTCTACCCCCTTGGTGGAGAAAGCTCCAAGCTCTCTCTGTAGGAATGTAGTGAAGAAACACCTGTTTGGCAGAAAGAAACTTCATCTGAGGCCACTACTGGATCAATCACTGGCAGGCTGCCTCTTTCTTAAGCAGTTATATAATTTTATTTTAATTTTTTATAATAATTATTATTTTTTATTTTCTATAATCATTATTATTTTTACTTTTTAAACAATTTATTTATATATATGTCACATCTTTGTATTCCCCCAGTTTTGTAATTTTATATTAGAGTCCAAAGGAAGGTTGAGAAGATCAGAAACATGGTTGACATTTCTCTCCTTCAGATGCAATTTCCATCACTAGTATAGGCTGCCCACTTCCCCATCCAATTGATATTAAGAGCTGAAGATTTAGCCACCTCAACTAGTCTAAGGTATTGGCTTAAATTATTAATATAATGGGTTATGTAAGAGGCTCATCTTTCTTGAAACACCATTTTCTCTACTAAGAAAAGAAAGTGAAAAAGTACATGAAGTTCACAGTTTACAAGCAGATGCTGATCAAAAGTTGTTTGGAAACTGAGGTTGCCTTTTTCTATTGACTTTTGCTTAAAATGGCAGTTTTAACTAAACAGTCCCCACGTAGCTTCCAGACACAGCTCTAACTCTCACCCCCACTGAAACACAGATCAGATAGTCACCAGCAATTCCCAGTAATGCTGGCATTGCAGCTAAAAGAAAATGTTCAATTAAAACAAGAATTACATACTTTTAAAACACAAAGCAAGAGAAATAGTGGGTGATTTCACTCCTGTGTGGCACACAGAGAAACAAAACAAAGGAGCAGACAAAATTAAACAAACCCTAGAAATCTCACTAGAGAATGGAGGCTACTGGATGGGGAAGGGTGGGGAGTAGAAAAGATTGGGGATTAGTGGACTATGATGAAGGATTATGGAGGTGGGTATGGGGTGGTAATATACACCTGAAGAAGTGGGGCCCTATATTTCTGAATCATAGACGGTGCGGTACATAAATGTTACCTTAACAAAAAATACTGAAAAAAAAGTATAAGGACATATTCCCAGTGCCTTTCTCAAATAGGTTATGACTGGGCGTATTAACGTCACAACTCTCACAAGGTAAAGGAGCCCTTGACAAATGTTTGCAAGGAAAATGGGCACGGAAAGCTACCCACCCCCTGCAAGACATAACAGAGCAAAAGACTGAAAGAATTGTGTGGGTCTGCTGAACGAACTGCATACATGTAGCTTGGCTTCGCAGTACAAAGTCAGAGAAACAATCAGATAGTGAACCTAAAAGAATGTAGTATCAGCACCACAGGGCTCCTTTCAAGTTAAACAAGTGCATTTGGTCTCCCCGGGACAATGAGTGTACAACCCAAGGCAGATGGAGAATACCCAGAGGCCACTAGCAGATGCATGGCTACCAACTGTGCACCCAGAGATTGATCAGTGAAATGCCTTGTTGATAAGGTTGGAGCCACGAGGAAGATTCAAAAAGTACTGCTTGATTAACAGATGATCAAGTTGATAGCTGGTCAGCAGATTTATCCCCTCTGTAGCCTGAATGACATAGCACAATTTCAGCTTCTCCCACCCTTTTCTCCTTGTCTTCCTATCCCACCTGATTGATGTTGCTGATATTCCCGCCAATAAAGAGACCAGGATCCCGTGCCTTGTCAGTGGCAGATACGCCATTGGTAACTTGCTCTTTGACACTGTGTTGTTGCTCCTGTGACAGAGTTTGAAAGAGGACCTCGAGGCAGAAGAGAGGACACTGAGAAAAAGGCCAAGGCAGGAGTGTGAGTGGGGGAGCTGATGCCCAATCAGCATGTGGATACTGCTTGAAGGAAGCCAGTGAGGCTGGCAGGAGTGGAAGAAGGCTGGAGCCTTGGAGAATGGGTGGATAGGGGAGTTGCTTGCAGGCATGGCTACTTCCAGATGGGGTGCTTGTTTGCTCAAGCCACAATCACAATGTCAAAAGCACCTCTAAAGTGCATGGTAATATATGGAAGCCAGATTTTTGGTAACAAGCATAATGTAGCACACACAGAGGTGGCTATATAAGTATATACACTGTAACTCACATGGTGTTATAAACCAATGTTACCTTGAAAAAAAAACCATAAAGAATATATAAAAATATAAAATGTTATGTATAATATAATATATAAATATAGAATTTGAAATTATGAGAAAGGAAAAGTACTTTTTTAATAGCTTTACTCTATTCCATACTTTTCCTTCTCCACCTCAAGCCTCCCTTAGTATCTTAAAAATAATTTTTAGATTGAATCATTCTGCAGAAGGAATTAGCAGCATCAGTGTATTCCTCCTTACCTTAAAATCTGTAATTGTGTTAGAATAAGTGCATCATGTAAGTTGTTTGAAGGGCATTATCAGAAGGAATGAAAATGTTACATTAGTAATAATTATAAGCCACATCAAGTCCTGGTGCCTTTCAGTGCCTAAGAAAGTGGATTTTACAAGTACATTAAAAACAAAAGGGTGGAGGTACTATTCGACCCAGCAATCCCACCACTGATAATCTACCCAAAGGACACAAAAACACTCATTCATAAGGATACCTGTACTCGCACATTTACTGCAGCACTATTTACAATTGCCAAGATATGGAAACAACCCAAATGCCCCAAAATGGACAAATTCTGAAAAAGATGTGGTATATGTACACAATGGAATATGATGCATCAATCAAAGATGACAAACTAATGGCATTTGCAGCAACATGGATGGACGGAATCTTGTTAGTGGAAACAAGTCAGAAAGAAAAAGAGAAATATGGGATGGTGTCGCTTATTTGAGGGATATCCGAAAAACAAACAGACAAATGCTTAAGAAAAACTGAAAACTGCCAATTGAACTAAAACATAGAACAAGAGAGGGGGGAGAGGGAGAGAACGGGGACAGGGGAGGGCACAAAAGACTAAGATGATGCATGGGTGGTAAGGTGATGGGAGAGCATCGGGGTAGACAAAGATGCTATATGTGTGTGTGTGTATATGTGTATGTATGTGTATGTATGTATTTAGATATATAAGTGCAAACAATAAAAAGTAAAAAAGAAAAAAAAAGATGGAAGGGCAGCAAGGAAAAGGTTTTAGTTTCTTTCCCTGAGCTATACAATGACGTGAGGATATGTGGACATGGCAGGCGAGTAGCATCATGGGAAAAATACTCTGAGAAACCCACCGTGAATGTCTTCCTTGCATAGGGAGCCCCGGGAGTCAGGAGTTCCTCCGAAGTGACAGGTCTCTTTAGCACTGCAAGACAGATTCAGTGTCAAGATGCAAACCCTTCCCAGCTCTCTGCTCACTCTCTTGCTTGCAGGTTATGACTCTATTCTTGGAATTAATTACCCAGACAGAAAAATATTCATCTGTTGGGACAACAGCATTACATATCAACAATATGGAATAGTTCTTATCCTAACAAAAGACTTTCTTTTCCTACAAAGAGATGGTGTGCTCACAGAAGGGCATGGTCCTGACCTCTCCCATCTTTGTATCCCCAACATCCAGTGATGAGGACATAAAGTGAACAAAGTCTTCTTGTTTCAGGTAATCACCGGGCTGAGGGTAGACAGGACCCTCAACCAATGGAGTGGCCATGATGATGACTGTGGGTCAGTGAGCGGATCCCAGTAAGGGAGGGAGGGAGGGGATAGTATTAGTGGGTCACAGGCTCTGGTAGCAAAAGAACTGATTAGATCAGAAGAACAGATGAGAATTAGAAGAGCTGTTCTGAAAGACAGGTTTATCAACAGTCTTTGCTCCTAAGATTTTCTCTGGAATGCAAAGGCCACAGAGGGTAGAGTGGAGTGTGACATCACAAGTCACTGAGAATCAATTCTAGGGGCAGGTGGGTTTGCACAGACCCTCTCTTAGGGGTGCTTCTTCCTTCAGGGCGCAGGAACCTCATAGATCTTTATATCCATTGTGGTTTGGGGAAGCACTATTTTTGCCATTATTGAGAGGATCTACATGCTGTGCTAAGCCTCCTTCAGGACGGGGAGGATCCAGCTGCTAGGACTACTCAGGGCAGGGACTCTCAGCGGTCTTTGGGCATCATCTCAGAACAGACCTAATTTGCCCAAGGTCATGCTCTCTCCCAGAGGCAATCAGCATCCTAACACTAGTCAACATTTGGACATAAAAGCTCGGACGTTTCCCCCTAAGTCAAGCTAACTCTGAAGGGCTTTGTGGTCTTTGCTGAGACTCTACCCCAATTCTCATTCCGCCAACCCCACCTCCTTCAGGTCCACTCAACAGCAGCTGACTGCAAGATCATGCTCTAATTGGCTTCCACACACTGGGCTCCTCCTTTTGGCTGAGCATCTGCTTTCCAGAGAAACCTGCACAACTGCCCAACTCCCCACGCTGGAGTCAGGCCAGGCTGCCCACTCACCAGACTTGGGGTTGCAGAGCACAGGGGGGCTGCTGCTGAGGGTGGGGCTGCTGCTGAAGTAGCCGCTGCTGCCACAGCTGCTCATGCTGCTCCTCCGCACGGCAGACACGATCTTGATCTCCTTGCTGGGGCTGACTGTGGGTGGAACACACACAGTCATTGAAGGTGGAGGTTTTGGTTCCCTTGAGGACACGGCTCTCCATTGTGGGCAGTTGCACAGGCTAGGAAAAGCTCTCTGACTAGGTATGAGGAAAATAAGGACATGCTCTGGGGTTCTGCCACTCACTGACAGCACCACCTCAGGCCGTTCTCTCCAGATGCTGAACCTCAGTTTCCCTAACTGAAAAGTGGAATGAAGAGCTCTCATAGAATTAGTGGGTCACATGATGCATGTAAAAGCGCTGCGTTACATAAAATGTTATTGTAAGAACTACCAAGCCCATGCTAAGCAGTTGCTGCTAGAACAGAAATTAAGTGCTAGACACTTAACAAATTGACTGTCAGTAAATACCTCCTGGTTGAAGACTAACTCCTTAGTCATTCAGAGCCATGGAAGGAGATTACACTACAAAGCAATGTGGAAGCAGTGAAAGGGTCTAAGAGGTTTCAATGACCAGATTTGATTCTTTTTGTCATGGAGTTGACTGGCTCTCAATGGGGAGGTGAGCACAAAGTACATGATCAAATGATATAAGCAAAAGAAAGTATTCCTCAGTGCCTGGTACATGGGAGTTACCAAACAAATGCTAGAGGTTACACTGATCATGGCTACATGTCCTTTTCATCCTCATCATTTATTCAGACCTCCTGGGCCAACCCACGATGCTCGTACTAATGAGAAGGTAACAAGTTACTCGGCAAAGAAGATGTCCATAATCCTAAAGGGATTCACAATGGGTGCAACTGTGAGTGACAGCCTAAGATCTTGACCCTAGGCTAATGTTACTGTCCCAGCACAGTTCTGGATTTGTCCTCTTTCACCCCAGCTCTGTCTGGGAAAATTACATCCAGCTCAACCCACCACTGTCAAGTTCAATGGTTCTGTACCTCAAGTATCTCCACCTATAAAGCAGGGAGAAGAAAAGTTCCCCGATTATGGGCTGGGAGAATGAAATGAGAGTCTAGTTGTAAAGGAATAGGACTGAGGGTCAGGCCACAGAACAACCTCAGGACATCTAATCAGTGCTTTCATTGTTCCCTCCTATTCAACACCAAGATATACACTTTCATTTTGCCCTGAGTCATGGGGTTAAGCCCAGAACTTCCAAACTTTAGACCAACCCACTCCCTGAGTCAACGCTGTTTTCAGAGCTGAACAGACCCCTTTAAGTACCTCTTCCCCCTTACACAGAATGACATCAAGCTAACTTTTCTGGATGAATGGGATTATCTTGGTGAACCCCAAACACAATCCTTATGGTCAGAGTTCACTGTGGATATGGGACTGTGGACCTTATACCTTAGAGCATGCCAGGCGTCTGTGCTCTGTGAGCTGGTATCCACTTCTCAGGGGTTTTGTTTATTCTGACTCACATCTTCATGATGGAATGATAGTCAATTGCCTTTCAGTTTTGTATATGGCACTAGTTATCCTTAAAATGTATAAGTTTTCTAACATTTATGACACAGAATCCTGGGCAATTCATGCTATGTAGGAATCATTGAGAGAGAAAAAGTAAATATAGTCCATGTGAGAGCTTGGGCGGTTTTCTAGAACCCTAACACCTAATTTTATAATACAGACATCATGCTATCTAGTTGACTGTCCAGAAACAGAAATAATTTGTTGTGTGTGAATTTTTTTGAACATACTTCTTAGTTATAAGTAAAGATTTACCGGTGAACAGAATTTCACAAAGGTTATCACACTACTGTGTGCCAGGAGACAAAAGCATGAAAACAGAGAAGCAGGGGACATACCAGACATGAAGCTGGTGGACTTCCGATTATCATGGCCCTGCTTCCTCAGGCAGAAGGGACTGTCATGCGTCTCCTGGGAGGAGGGAGACTTCTCGTTGAGCAGCTCCATCAGCCTTCGCCTCCGACGGAAGTTCATTCTGAACTGGTAGAGAAGATTGCTGTCCACAAAGGGGTGCTTGTTGGACACTAGGGAGAAGACATAAGAGATGACGACTCTCTGGCACAATGACCACTGAGCATTCTGGCCAGAAGACCCCAACCAGTGGAGGAAAAGTCCTGAGGAAGAGTTTATTCATTCTGAGGCACCCATCCACCAGCCCACGTGTGGTGTCAAATTCTTTCTATGTATTAGGCACTTTAAAAATTTGCTGACTCAATCCTCTGGGGGAGCTTTGCCCAGGCTCACCCCACATCTAAGCGTATCCCAATGCCCAGCCCAGGGCTTGGTCCATAGCAACATGTCCATTCATTTTCAACTATCTTGAAATAATTATAGACTCATAACATTGTAAAGAAAAAAAATAAAAGCAGGAGTCATGTAATTATTCATTCATATGAAATATTCGAACAAGGAAATGTGTAGACAGAATAGATTAGTGGCTGCTAGGGACTGGCAGGGGCCTAGGGACTGAGGGAAGTATTAACTATAAGTGTGGGATTCCTTTTTGTGGTGAGGAAAGTGGTCTAGAATTGATCTGTGGGGATGACTACACACATCTGTGAATATGCTAAATACCAACAAATCATGCACTTTAAGGAGAGTGAACAGTATGGTATGGTATATTATGGTAAGTTATGCTATGTAAATCATGATAAAGCTATAAAAAAAAACCCAGTCATTATAAATTATGCAGCATTCCTCTTACCCTTAACCTAGGTTTCCTCAATGGCAGCAACTTATCTAAAAATCTATAACACATTATCAAACCAGGACAATGATAATAGTATGACATGATATTAATATAATCCATAGACCTAACTCAGACTTCACCAGTTCTGACATATACTCATGTGTGTGTGTGTGTTGTGTTATCACATATATAGATTTGTGCAACCACATCAAGCTCAGGACACAGAATTGTTCTATCATGTTAAAGGAACTTCTTCATGTTATTCCTTCCTAGCCTCCCCCTCTATGTGCCTAACACCAGGAAAAGATCAACATATTCCACATTTCTATAATGTTCTTTTAAGAATATTACACAAATCAAATCATTCACAGTAATGTTTAATGAACGAATGACTATCAAATGATTAACACTGGTTCACAGCTCAGCAAAATCTGCCCTTTATTTTTTATTTTTGAGACTAGGTCTTGCTATTTTTGCCTGTGGAACCGCAGGCTCATGTTATCCGGGGTACCACAGACTCAAGCAATCCCCAGCCTCAGCTTCCCAGGTAGCTGGGGTTACAGGCGCACACCACTACGTCCTGCTATTTTCTTGGGACTAGGTCTTGCTACGTGCCTCCGAGGGACTTGAATTGCGATTCCTGGTCCCAGCTGCCACCTACAGGCATGCGCCACCATGCCTGGCCTAATCTGCCCCTTAGACAGCATAATAATGCAAGACTCATCAGTTCAAATAATAAGAATTAACCTCCATATGGCATTTTTATTAATCCTGCATTACTTTTAATGCTTTTTAAAAATGTATCCATTCCTTTAATTATAACAGTAATTTGAAGATAGAAGTGCTCCTATTTTTTTTAAATCCTTTTGTGATGAGAAACTGAAAACCAGAGCACACACATACATGAAAAAGCCAGAAATAGAAGTACAATATAAGACTCCAGACTTCATGAGTATCAGTCTTAGAAAAGTGGGTCCTCACTTTCTGTAAACAGTTCATCTATGATTCATGTAGGTGTTTCACAGTCTTTAAATGGAGATACACTACTCATTTTGTCTAAATGGGTGGTGTTGGCCACACTGATAAATTTATTTAATCCAGCAGTAGTCCTGTGGGTTCTCATTTTTTGGATTCAGGAAATGTTGATTGTATCCTGGACTGAAAGATAAGCTGATTGCACTTTAACAGGGTATCTAAACTGGCTCCCTTTGGACAGTCAAATTTCTACATAAATTTACCATATTACTACATTCAATAATCCTACTATAAAAATTAGTAGATACATAATTTATTTCTAGCCACCTTTTCTGGGTTGATTGTGATTTTTAAAATCCTCAGGTTGACCTTGGCAACAATATCTTAAGTTATAACTTCAAAATACCTAGCTCAATATATCTTTATAATTCCCTACTATTTTTTTCTTTGTACAGGAAACTAAACAAAACATTGGTTCTAGTATAAATCAATCCAGCAAAGTATTCTGAAGTCAAACAATTTCCATAGCAGACAAATGGGCTTTAAAAATATTTTTCAGTAGAAGTGGACATCTGGTTGCTGACTTAATCACTTCTCCCCAAGTTGTGGTTACTAACCAGAGTTAGTATTTCCACCCAACTAACTTACAACTAATTCATGGGCATGAATTCCCCATATTTTAGACTTCTCCAGCTGTAAAGAGCCAGGTGCAGAGTTGTGAGAAATGACAAATGAGAGAGATTGACACAGTCTGGAGGCTGTGGGCTATCAAAAGTATGATTGGTAGCAACTTTAAGGTAAACTACTAGGCCTTTTATAGGGTCTAGGAAAGGCGGGGGGGGAGGGGGAGGTGGCCAAGAGAATGTTCTACAACCAATTAACTAGGGAAGACTAATGGCTAGGGTACAATAAATAGGGTACAATAAAATTGGGTAAAACATTAGTTTCCAAGAGATAATGGCAGCAGGGGATTCACCCATAAATTTGTTGGTAACTTCCAAGGAATGTTTCTTAAGGTAACCATTGGAGGAATGGAGAAGCTGCTCTCTGCTCTCCGGACGTCCATCATACACATCCTGTCTTCAGTGTTCTGAAGGCAGATAAGAGTGAAATGAAGTATTCCTCATTTCATAGCCTGAGTCCAGTCCAGTCTCATCTGGCAGCCTCTGACATCCAGTTCTAGACCATTTGTAGCTAAAAGGGTTAACAGACCATCTAGGATAAGATTAGATAAACCTTACTTATCCCATTCTTTCCCCAATAGCATAGATAATTACAAAAGTGACTGAATGAGGGGAAATACAGTATTAGACTACACATACCCAACAAAATGCCATATACCGTAAGCATTCAGTCAGCTGTACCTTAATTATTTTGTAATTATTGTCATTTTTACTTGTTACATGTACTGATGTTAAATTGTCACCTGGCTCATGGGAATTCAGTATTACAAGACATTATATTTAATGCCCTACTTCAATTTATAAGGACTTACTGGGTTTTAGTGCCTTGGGAAGCCTGATGCTGCACAGGTCATACAGATGGAATAGGTAGAGTCTAATTCTCCTGTCAGACATGCCTATGCCACGCTGCTTCAACTGATTCTTTTGTTTTATTGATTGTTTCTACATTTGCTTTGTTTGAAGACAGCCCTGGGTACAATAAAGATAATAATTAAAAAAATCAATCACCCATGACAGTCATCCTTCTATCCCACAAACCAAACACCCACAAGGTGTTGCACCACCATGATTTCCATCTTACCCATTCCAAAGTCTGCTAAGAGCTGTGTCTTTCACATGAGAACAAAATAATCCAATGGGGACTTATTGAAAGGGCTCTTTCAAAAGCCAAGTAACTTTAGAACATAGTATCAGACAATGAAAAGGTTTTTAGAATCAAACAACCTCAATTTTGAAGCCAACTCTGTGACCTTTACTAGCTGAGTGACCTGGGAAACTTACTACATGTTTTAAGCCTCAAGCTTTTTGCATTGCTCTGCTGTGAAGAAGTGGCATAATTCACAAAGGAGATCTAGAATGACATCTGTAGTAGTGTATTCTAAGTGTTCTTGATTCTTATGGATTAACCTTAGCCAATGGTCACTGATATCCAGGCATATTCCTTCTGTCTCTTCTGGTCTTTTTTCTAGGTACCCTTTTCTGGTATGTCTCATGTCTGCCTCCTTTATACTCAAGAAAGATACAAAGTCTTAACCAGTTCTCCAATTCAAGATTAGCAAGTACCCCACTGGAAGACATTAAAATCTCAAAAGCCAAAGAAAAGCAAGAAATAGAAGAGTGAATTAAGACACAATTTTTTTTTTTGAGACTAGGTCTCGCTATTTTTGCTGTCAAACTGCAGGCTCACGTTGCCTGGGGTACCACGGACTCAAGCAATCCCTAGCCTCAGCTTCCCAGATACAGACACATGCCACCACACCCACCTATTTTTTGAAAGGATTAGGTCTCGCTGTGTTGTCCCAAGTGGAACCTGAACCACGATCCCTAGTCCCAGCCGCTTCATAGGCTGAAGCTTACAGGCACGAGTCACCATGCCCAGCTCATTCCAGCAAATATCGTGACACAGATAATTTAACGCAATTCCTTCTCTGCTGGAGAATAATAATCTCTAAAGAGGAAAAAGTGGCAAGGTTCAAAGACTATGTTCGACATTTAATATTCTTGTTGTGCTCTTATCAACAGCTATAATGGAAAGGGAACTTTTTTTACACATCCAATTAATAAATTTCTGGAACTTTCCAAATCATCCCTCTTGG
>PVHY01016933.1:0-32585 GCA_004024945.1 Uropsilus gracilis
GGTGTCATTCCCTCAAAGTCACACAGCCTGTCAGCAGCAGAGTCTGGACCAAAACCAGAGTGACCAGAGTGGCCACATCACTGGCTTGTTGTTCTCCCTGGGCCTTCAGTGTGGAGTGCCCTCCAGGGCTAACTCCAGTGACACTGGTCTCTGCTCTGCCTCCTCCTAGTCACCCTTTCCTGCCTCCCTCTCGGCAGAGTGTCACTAAAGGATCGTTTCCCTTTGCTGCAACCATCCTGATCTCCATTGTGACAGTTTGTCTCTCTACCCAGAGTGTGGATGAAGTCGGGGCTGGGACACTGTCAAGATCCTCTGCGGGGCTTCGGCAGATAGAAGGGGCTGCCGGAAGCCATGAGCTGTCATTTGGGGAAGTTCAGTGGGACCGGCCAAGCTGGATGAAGGTGATCTGGGCCCTCTTTGGCCCCAGAGAAGCGCTGTTCCTCCCTCATGGCCTTTCCTCTGAGTCCTGTGGGGCCCAGGCTGGTTCTGTCCAGACATTCTGGGCTTGCTGGGGTAGTGGAGACACAAAGGTCTGGGTTTGCATCTTGGTTCCTTCACTGGCAGGGCATGGCACCCCTCGTTTGGAAACTTGGGGATCCTTATCTGCAAAACGGTCTGTCCAGACAGATCAGAGCTGTGCTCAGGTTGCATAGATGATACATTCATTGATATCACTCCAAAGGAGTCTCTTGTCTCCTGCTCTGCCTCACTCTGCCCTGCCCTTCTGAGCCAAGCAGGATAGATGGGTGAGAGGCAGGATGGGGGTCTGCAGGACTGACAGCCGTGCAGACCACACAGGGTCCAAGCTGGGAGCAGAGGAAGCCTTACTCAGATAAAGCCAGGGCCCCTGGCACCTGGTCTGCGAAACACTGCCCTCACCCTCCCCAACCCCCCCACACAGCCTGCAGCCTGAACCCTGGTCTTCTAGGCGCTCCCCCTTCCCCACCCCACACATTTTCACCTCCATATTTCTCAGCACCTCTCAAGAAGTGCTTCCGGAGTGAAAACGGAGATGCTTATGAAGTCCCCACAAATGTGGCGAGGCCGAAAAGCTGGGTTTTCTCATCACAATTTTTGACCCTGGAGGCCTCCTGCCCCGGCTTCCTGCCCACCGTCCTTGCAACCCTCTCCCCTCCCATCATACCTCCCCCCACCCAGCAGCCCTGTGGGGGAGACTGGGCACCCCAGCAGCTTGCATAGCTGGAGGGAAGAAAGAGGGGGTCTTTGTGAGTTGGATTTTCTGAAGGAGGGAGAAGGAATGTCCATTTTCACTGGAGCGCCTCCTCCTTCACTTGTAGCCAGTGGCAGACTGGGGTTGAGGAGCCGGGAGGAGCTGTGCGGATCTGGGGACCTGACCTTGGAGAGGCACACCTTCGGCCAGGTGCCTGGACTTAGGAAGGGCGCCCTTGGGGCCACACTTTCATGCACCCCGCTCACCTTCCAGTACCACATGCCGGGGCAGCCTCGCTTTAGCTCCCAGGACCCCTCATCAGTGCCCCCCCCCAGCTCCACTTCCTTGGGGAAGTGCCTGGGCTACTTCAGCCCCCACCTTGTGCCACTTGCTTCTACAACCCAGCGCCCGCTCATGGAGTCTACAAGCTGCCCTTGAGCTAATGCCTCCAAGTGTGGCTGCAATCTCTGCAGCACACGCTCCTGTGACTGTTGATCTCTGGGTGTGTCTAGACACCTGTCTGTTAGCAGCTTTCACAGGGCAAGCGAAGCACGGGAAGACTCAGCCCCTGATGTCCACGTTGAACTATTCTCCTTCCCAGCCAGAGGAAGTGGGGGGCTCCAGGCCGGCAACGCCTCCGGGCCGCCTCTGCTGAGGCTATACGATCACCTCTTGTCCAACTACAAGAAGGGGATGAGACCCGTGCGCGACTGGAGGAAGCCAACCACCGTCTCCATCGACGTCATCATCTACGCCATCCTCAGTGTGGTGAGCGCTCAGCCCCAGCCTGCCCCACGCTCAGATGTGGGCCTCAGGGGCCTCACAAGACCATGTGAGGCCCAAGTCACCCCTGGGCAGCGCGTCAGGCCTCCAAGTACCAGGTGCAGCTGCGGCCTGGCTTGCGGCTCAGGACAGACTGTGCCACCTCTTTCTGCCCTGCTGCCCACCCCGGGAAATGGGCCACCTGTGTGGCTGCCTCTCCCGCCTCCACAGCGGGTCACTTACCCATGTGGCTCATCTGCCCTCTCTTTGTGAGCTGCACCTCGGCTCTGATAGCCATTCCGCTCCATGCCCTGGTGCCCTCCCAGGTCCCCGGTATTGGTGGGTGTCCCTGCATGGTCCCTGCAGAATCGCCAATACAGTAACTGATTGAGTCTCTTCATCGACTGCTGTGGGAAGGGGGGGGGGTGCCCTGCCAGGCGAGGAGGTCAGTCATGGTGCAGAGAGACTGAGATGGCTGTGGCAGGCATGCGGATGTAGGGGCGCTGACCTGGGGCTGGGAGGGGTGGGCTTCACGTCTCTGCCTAGTCAGTGTCCCCACCTTGATGGGGCATGATAACATGGGACACGTTGGGAAGGGAAGTCCACAGGTGATATTGGAGGGAAGGAAGAGGAGGTCTTTGTGGGCTGGATTTTTTGAAGGAGGGAGAAGGAATGTCCATTTTCACTGGAGCACCTCCTCCTTCACTTGTAGCCAGCGGCAGACTGGGGTTGAGGAGCCGGGAGGAGCTGTGCAGACCTGGAGACCTAACCTTGGAGGGGCACACCCTTGAGCGGGTGTGATATTTTAGGGAAGGAAACTGGGAAGTGGAAGGGGAGGGAATGTGTTCAACTGCCACGCTCTGGTTTTGTACCTCTTCATACTAGAGCTAGAGGAGGGGGGAGAGACACAGACAGACAGACAGAGACCATCCATTATTATCTTCTATGACATATATCTGCAAAACATACATGAACAATAGACATGTATAATATATGTAAGAATAGAAAGTACATAGTAATATATACCTTGTATTACTTCTATAGAAGTAATGTCATTTCTGACACCTATACCTCTACTCACCTATGTTAGAAGCTGTCAAAGCGATCGTTGTGTTTTTCTCTAGGTGTGTTCTAGTAAAGAAAGAAAATGTTGCTCTTGCCCGGCCAGAGAACTCTCCCTTGTCCACTTTCCCCTGCCCCCTTTTTTCACCTCTGCTTTCCAAGGAAGGAGGAAAAAGAATTGGGATGATAGTTCAGGGGTGATGTGGTGGTGGGAGATCTTTGGAGTATACAGTGATGTAAGAAGAAACATATATATATATATATGTATATACATATATATGTATATATATATATATATAAAACCAATGAAACAATGAAAAAAAAGGACATTAAAGGTGCAGCTCTATTTTGGGGTGGTGTATACAGGCTGGTCCTCAGCCCACAGGCCCTTATGCCCAACTGTCTTTCCTTTCACAGGATGAGAAGAACCAGGTCTTAACCACCTATATCTGGTACCGGCAGGTGAGTAACTCAGTTCCCCAGCCCCATTTCCTGGGCTGGGACTTCCCTCCCAGGAAAGGTCTCCATATCAGAGGAATCAGGGATCTCAAGGGCCTTGGTGAGGGCAAGGCACAGAGGCACACTGGCAAGACACCAAGTCTGGACCCCTTGTGGCCCAGGGCTGAGAGTGGAAGGAAAGAAGCACAAAGATGGCTGGTGGAGAAACTCTCCCAGTCTCCTCAGGGTCTGGATGTTCCCCCAGCTTCCTGAGCAAGTGTTGGCCTCGCCTCTGCTGACTGAACACCTCCAGCGACTGGGAGCTTACAAGGCTGCCGCTCCACTAGAAACAGCGCTAATGTCTAGAAATTTCTTCCTTTAATTAAATCACATTGAATAGCAACCAAATGAGGTGATTGAGATTGGATGAGTCCATCCACTTAGTCCTCACATCCTTGGCCATCTCCCTACGCTGCCCACTCTGACAGGCAGCGACCAGGCTCTGGCATGTTGAAGTCTCTGAGTTCATGGAGGCAGGTCTGGCTTGGAGCTGGCATGACAGGAGGGGTGGGGGGTGGGGGCAAATTATAGCGGCTGCTGTCCACAAGAGCATCTTGCTCTGGGCCTGGGGCTGCAGGGAAGACATCAGAGTAGAAGCAGGAACAAAGGTGGCTGAAGAAAGGGGGGCATGAGGCTGGTTCGTAGAGGTCAAGCAGGAGAGAGGCTGAGAACATACTGGTATATGTGGCCCCTCCACAGGGATCATCCCCACTCCAGCTTCAGGTCAGGGCACAGGGAAAGGGGTGCAGGAAGCAGCTGGTATGCTGATTCCTGATCGACTGTTCTCTTTTTGCCTCAGAGAGATCCCTTCACACAGCACAGCAAACCTCAGGGGCAGGAGCCCAAACAGGAGTGAGGAGCTGGGGCATCCCTACTGGGGTATCTGCCTGGGTCCCACCTGTGGAGCGCCAGGGTCACTGTCTGCCCCAGGGCGAGGGAATGCCAGTCTGCTATGACAGTGACTGTGCCCAAGGGCTGGGCCAGAGATGGAGATGAGGTGCAGGCCCTGTCCACAAAGAGGCTGCATCATCTGGGCCACATTCACGTGCAGGGACTGTGTGGAGACAGAGGGAGCAGGACTCTCAGGTAGTTATGGTTGCGGTGCCACTGCCACCCGGATTCTCCCAAGAAAATGCCTACCAGTTGCTGGGGCACTAAGGGTGAAATTGGTCTGAGTCGCTGATGCCCCAACCCGTAGTTGGGTTTGCTGTGACTGGTCCCATTTCTCCCCAGTTCTGGACTGACGAGTTTCTCCAGTGGAACCCTGAGGACTTTGACAACATCACCAAGTTGTCCCTCCCCACGGACAGCATCTGGGTCCCAGACATCCTCATCAACGAGTTGTGAGTACTGGTGCCCGTGCTGGCGGCTAAGGGACAGGAGAAGGCCTTGGGGAGACAAAGTCACCAGCACTGCATTTCACACGTCCCACCCAGACCTGTGGAGCTGCAGGTAGAATCAGCTTGGATTCCTTTACTGTTGTCTCCTTCCCTCCCTTTTTCCCTCCCTTCCTCCCTCCTTTCCTTCCTCCCTCCCTTCCTTCCTTCCTTCCTCTTTCCCTTTCTTCCTTTCTTCCTCCCTCCCTTTCTTCCCTCCCTCCCTTCCTCCCTTACTTCCTCCCTTCCTTCACTCCTTCCCTCCCTCCCTTCTTCCCTCCCTTCCTCCCTCCCTCCCTTCCTCCCTTCCTTCCTTCTTTCCTTCCTTCCTTCCTCCCTTCCCTCCTTCTCTCCTTCTTTCCTTCCTCCCTTCCTTCCCTCCTTCCTTCCCTCCCTTCTCTCTCTTTTTCTCTCTTTCTTCTGTCTCTTTTCTCTCTTTTTCTCTCCCTTTCTCCTTCCTTCCTTCCTCCCTCCCTCCTCTTTTCCTATTGCCTCTCCATCCAAGAGCCCCTCTCCTGGGGAAAGAGGCCAGTAGATGGATTCACACAGATTTGTCACAGTCTACTGAGGGTCACTTGCATTTTCAAGGGGGCTGGGAATATCAGGGGAATATCAGGGAAAGGAGTGAAGTGCTGTCAGTGGCCACCATTCCTGGTCCAGGGGAGGTTTAGAGCTGGGAAACACCCAAGTCACACAAGGGCCTGACTGGACACAACTACCCCCCTCCTCCGATCTCAAGGGGGCCCCACCAGCCTCTATTCTCAGCAGTCAGACACATTCTTATTTGGGCTCAACCTACGCCCTCCAGGTTCCTTAGGCTTGGTAGGTCCTTCTTCCTGTATCAAGAGTCGGGATGCTGGCAGGTGAGCAGCCTAATAGCCTCTCCTGGGGAGATAACTAAAAGGAGAAGGTGGGGGGCAGTTGCCCATTTCCCAGGACCCATTGCATTGCCCAGCTCCAGGGACTGTCACACTGGTTCCATGGAGAAATTTGACCTAGTGCCCCAGCCTTCCATAGGCTGGGCTGAGGAGTTAGGGGAGAGACCCCAACTTTTAGCTCCAGTTTAAACAGTAAAGTGCTTTCATCTTTGTTTTGACTTTTCACCTTTCAGCCTAGTTTCCCAGAAGCTGCAGCCTCAGGACCCTTCCTTGGCCTTCTCCACACCCCATTGTGCTTGGGGAGCCTAGGACTGGGGAGCAATTGAGAGAGGGGAATAAAGTCTGTAGGTCTTTCCTGGCTTGCTCCAGTTCCCAGTGGTGTCTCGAACTCCTTTCCCTCTGTAAGTAACTCTTCTCATTTCACAAGCCTTCTAGAGATGGGCAGCCAAGAAAAACCTGAGTCAGAAGGGCTGCTCTCCTGCCAAATCTGGCCATCACCGCTAGGCACGTGGCCCTGGAGCTGAGGTCTGCCCAGCCTGGGGGGGGGGCAGTGCCGGGGCTATTCCATGGCTTGGAGCTCCATGGATTTCTTGCTGCCTTTTGTGGCTGGGTTGCCAGGGACTAAGGGGAAAATGCCTTTTCCTGCTAGGAAGACAGTCTGGACGATGACAGGCAAAGAAACCCAAATAGCTAAGTCTGGAAAACCGAGGTTAGAATAAACATGCCCCTTGGGTCATTCTGCTGCCTAAATTCTTCCTGCATTCCTTCCTTACTGGGGTGCTCAGAAGCCTTCAGATGGCTTCTCGGAGCCCCTGAACCGCCCCCCTCTCCCCTGGCCAGTGTGGATGTGGGCAAGTCTCCTGAGATCCCGTACGTGTATGTCCAGCATCACGGTCAGGTCCAGAACTACAAGCCCCTCCAGGTGGTGACCGCCTGTAGCCTGGACATTTACAACTTCCCCTTCGATGTGCAGAACTGTTCCCTGACCTTCACCAGCTGGCTGCATACCAGTGAGTATCTGGGCTTCCGGTAGTGGGGGTGTAACGCTGGGGGGGTATTGGGATGGTGGGGGGTGGATGCTTGGGTGAGGGCTCTTCCTTATCTGGATACATGCCCCCTTTTCCAACTTAATATTTTCTTAATGTTACACCTTCTGTTTCCTCATTCTCCCAAAGGGACTGGTGTTGTTGCCCTTGTCGCCTCCCTCTGTTGTCACAAGTGAATGGCACAGTGTCAGTGGACTGCAAGATGCTCAGTGAGGGGCAGTTCTTTCCCAATAGCACAAGCAGAACTAGGCACCAAATGTCTCCCAACCACCCACTTCCTTCTGTGCTGTGTCCCTCTCCCCTCAGGTCAAGCCACCTCCCCACCCCTGCTCTTTCTTGCCTGGGTTTCATCAGCAGCCTCCTAGCGGGTCCTCACCCCTTTGTTCTTGGCCCACTCCAGCTCATGCTTCTCAAAGGAGCCAGGCGAGCCAGACTGAGAGGATTAAAATGCAAGTCTGACCATGCCCCTCACTGCTGAGCATGCTTGGTGGCTTCGTAGCACTCCTGAGACAACCAAAACCCTTCACCTGGCCCACAGGACCCTGCAAAGGCAAGCTCTGCCCACCACCTGCCACTTCAGCCTCATGTCACACACCAGCTCAGCTGCCATCCTTCTGAGGCTCTGAACCCCCTTGCTCTTTCCCTCTATCACATCCTGTTTCCTCTCCTAAGCTACCCAGCCCCATCCTGTCCCCAGTCACATCAACCTTGGCCACCTCCTCCGCTTGACCTCTAATCAGTGTGAGTTCCTCAGGGAACCACCCTCTTATGCCTGAGACTGGACATTCCATCTCCCCCTTTCGAGACAACCTCTTCTTCTCACCCCCTCTATGCACTTCTAAGTGCTTGTTCCGTGCCTGCTTCTCTACTGGAACAGAGAGGACAGAAATGATTGATGGCTGCCCATCTGGCACAGAGGAAAGTGCCGGCAGACTTGTATTGAGCGCACTGAATGCAAGTACTCACCAGTGAGCATCAGCCTAGCAGGAAGGTAGCCTCCATTTCTATTCGAACTTTATTGCATTAACTTCAGACTGCAAAGGCAACATATAATTTCCTTTAACGAGAGAACAGGATTTACGATCATCTTTAACCTTTGACCACTATTCTCAAGCTCTCAGGAACACTCACCACAGCAAAACTTAATAGCCTTCATCAGCACAAACTTCAGTGTATTCTTCCTTCTCTCTCCTTTGCACACAGGTGGGCACACACACATCTATGACAAGTGCATGGAAATTATTATCTTGGTCTTCACCTTCCATAAATATCACATTTTATGTACTGTTGCCCGCTGCTACTTGGCTCTTTTCACTCAACAACAAGTCTTGGATGGTTTTCCAGACAAATGCATATTTAGATCTTCCTCGTTACTCTCAACACTACAGAATATCTTGGGACCAGATACAGCATAGCTTATTAAGCCTTTTCCTTATAGATGGGCATTTAGATCTTTCCTAATATCTCCCTGCAGTGGATTCTCCAGTCCTTCTGGAGAAACCTGCCTCTTTCTGCGCGAGGAATGCAGAAAAGTGTAAGTGCAAGTGAAGGAAAGACTGTTCTTAGTTTCCTAACTCACCTTTGGACTCAAGGATTTCTATCCAGGCAAAGAGAAAGAATGTTGACTTTTGCTCATGTCCTCAATGGGCAATTCCATCAGAAAAGCCCAGAAAGATGTTTGGAATGGGCGTCTGTGTTTGTGTGAGAGGGACTTTCTCTCATCCAAGTACTAACCAGGCCCAACGCTGCTTAGCTTCCGAGATCAGACGAGATCAGGCGCGTTCAGGGTGGTATGGCCGTAGACAAGAGGGCCTTTCTAATGCTTGGTTTGCTTGGTTCTTTGCATTTTGTTGTGTTACCATCTAAACCTTCAGCTCCCACCAGACAGCGGGCACCCTGAGGAGACCGAGGCCACAGCTGAAGAGCCAAGCCTGGAGCTGAGTCATTGGGGTGCTGCCTGCCTCGTGCCCCATCATCCCTGGGTCTGGCACCAGACTCCAAACCTGGTTGGTTTCTTCTCTCTCAGTTCAGGACATCAACATCTCCCTGTGGCGTTTGCCAGAAAAGGTGAAGTCGGACAAGAGTGTCTTCATGAACCAGGGCGAGTGGGAGCTTCTGGGGGTGCTGACCCAGTATCGCGAGTTCAGTATCGAAAGCGGCCAATCTTACGCAGAAATGAAGTTCCATGTGAGTGGGACTCGGAAGGGATGTGGGGACAGTGATGAAAAATGAAGTGACATGCAGGGAGACTCAGAGAGGCATGCTGGCCACAAGCTAATCCAAGGTCAAGGTCACACTCATCCCTGAGTACTCCAGTGAAGTGCTTGAGGAAACCCCACTGACCTTTCCCTCCCTTACAGTCAAAAGCTTGGATCCAGAGGCAGAATGGGTGGGGGGGGTGGGGGTTCATGTCCTTTTCTGAGCAATTCAGCCTGAGATGGCCTTAAAGCCAGGGGTTCTGGGCTGGGCTGGGGGTTCCTGGGGGCAGGACCTGTCTGTCTGGGCTTCCAGCAGATCTCCTCTCACGGTCCCAGGTGGTCATCCGCCGGCGGCCTCTATTCTATGCCGTCAGCCTACTGCTGCCCAGCATGTTTCTCATGGTCATGGACATCGTGGGCTTCTACCTGCCGCCGGACAGCGGTGAGAGGGTCTCCTTCAAGATCACCCTCCTCCTGGGCTACTCTGTGTTCCTGATCATTGTGTCTGACACGCTGCCGGCCACCGCCATCGGTACCCCTCTCATTGGTAAGGCCGGCTCCTGGGGGGAAGGGGGAGTAGCCGGGACAGCTGAGGAAGCAAAGGCTGTCTCCCATTTGCTGTGCGTGTTCCCCCACCCCGCCCACTGCACAGGCGTCTACTTTGTGGTGTGCATGGCGCTGCTGGTGCTGAGCTTAGCCGAGACCATCCTCATCGTGCGGCTCGTGCACAAGCAAGACCTGCAGCAGCCGGTGCCCGCCTGGCTACAGCACCTGGTCCTCGAGAGAATCGCCATGCTGCTGTGTCTGGGAGAGCAGCCCACCTCCCGGAGGTCCCCGGCCACCCCGCAGGCTGCTAAGACCGAAGACTGCTCAGGTGAGGAAGAGCAGAGGCACTCCTGCATGAAGGGGCCCCTAACAGCCTGCACGCCAGGCTGGGACGTGGTGGGCTCCCTAGCGGGTGTGGCATGCCAGGGAGCCTGGGGGCCCAGGGACCGAGTGCCACCCTGCGTGCGGGGCCCGTGTCATGCCGCCCTGGGAGGGGCCGACCGAGAGATCCTAAGATCCCGTTCTCCACCTGCACCTCTTGTCCTCAGGCAGGTGTGGGCAGAAAGGGGGTGCGCTGAACACTTGGTCCAGGCGTGCAGAGCACGGCCTGTGTGTTATCACAGGTAGTCCTCACAGACACCCCCGAGGGGCCTCATCCTCCTGATCTATCTATCTATCTATCTATCTATCTATCTATCTATCTATCTATCTATCTATCTATTTTTTTTTGAGACTAGGACTCACTATTTTAAATAGCCCATGGAACCGCAGGCTCTCATTGCCTGGGGTACCCCAGACTCAAGCAATCCCCAGCCTCAGCTTCCCAGGTAGCTGGGATGACAGGCACGCGCCACCATGCCCAGCTATTTTTTTGGAACTAGGCCTTACTAGGTCTCACTATGGGCCCCAGGGGGGACTTGAACCATGATCCCTAGCCCCAGCTGCTTCATAGGCTGAAGCTTACAGGCACGAACCACCATGCCTGGCTCATCCTCCTGTTCTAAATGAGCGGGACAGAACGGCCAGGTAGCTTAGGCCCAGGCACAGACCCAAGAACTGGTGAAGCTGTGATCGGAGCACAGGCCCCTCTGACTCTGGAGTCAAGTGTTTAATCACCCACCAATGACAGGCCTTGTCCTTCCTCCCGAGCTGGGCCAAGCCACTCACCGGTGATTGCTGGCTCATCTCATCATGAGCTAATGAGCACGCCAATCAGCCTAAGACTTACCGCTCCCCTGACGCAGGTCCCCCCAGCCCAAAGTGTGTTTTCTGATTCAGAAGGGTCTGGGGTTGGAGAGAGAAGGGTGATGAGACAGTACGACACAGCAGAGAGAGCAGTGGATTCAGAATGTAGATGCTGGGGCCTTGGTGGCCTCACCAAGAACCCGTGCTTCTGCTGTGTGACCACAGGGCAGTCCCTGAACCTTCTGAGCGCCCGCTCCTCATATAAAACATGCAGAGGAATCACCCTGACTCTGCCTTCTCCTGGGACTGTTGTGAAGTTCAGATGAAATAATACATACAAACACTTTTTTAATATTTAGATTTAAAAAAATTATTTTTTTTTAATTTTTAAAAAATGCATGGGAAGGAAACACACCCAGTTCATGATTGTGGTGACCTGGGAAGGGGACAGAGGATGTACTGAGGAGAGGGACGTCGGTGGTGTTGGCTCTCTTTATTCGCTCAGGATGAGAGATGGACACCTAAGTTCTTTTATGTTCTCTACTCTTTATGTCTGAGACTGTCTAGAAGAGAAAACTCTGCCGGCCAGAATAACATAGGGGATCCTGCCCCTCACATGGTGACTGAAGACCAGGCTTCCTGAAATTCTCACGCTGATCAAAGATGAGGACCCTTAGGCCGGGCATGGTGGCGCGTGACTTTAATCATAGCCTACACAAATGAGGCCGGGCCTAGGAATCGCTTGAGTCCTCAGGTTCGAGACCCACCCGGTGGTTTGAGAGCTGCCCGGGGCAACATAGCGAGACCTAGTCTTGAAAAAAAAATAGCTGGGCATGGTGGCACATGTCTGTAATCCTAGCTACCTGGGAGGCTGAAGCTGGGGATCACTTGAGTCCGGGGCACCCCGGGCAACATGAGCCTGTGGTTACCTGGGCAACAAAGTGAGTCCTAGTCTCAAAAAAAGACGAGGACCCTTAGAATCCCAAGCATCCAAAAGGCAGACAGACAGGAACAAGGGGTGCCAAATGTGGAACCAGTGTCCAGGCCACCAGATGGGCCCCCCTCTCTTGCCAATGTCCCCCGCTTCTTCCAGGCATGGGAAATCACTGCAGCCATCTGGGAGGACCCCGGGACTTTGAGAAGACCCTGAGGGGGCGAGGCAGCCCTCCCCCCCCACCTCGGGAGGCTTCCCTGGCCGTGAGGGGGCTGCTGCAGGAGCTGGCCTCCATCCGGCACTTTCTGGAAAAGCGGGAGGAGAGCCGGGAGGTGGCCCGGGACTGGCTACAGGTGGGCTCTATTCTCGACAGATTACTCTTCCGCATCTACCTGCTGGCAATGCTGGCCTACAGCATCACCCTGCTTGCACTCTGGTCCATCTGGCAGTATTCCTGAGTGGGCACAGCCCAGGTGGGGCATGGGGGCTGGTGCCAGCCAGGATGGGGCTAGGGGAGTTTCTGTTCCAGCAGGTTCTCAAGAAACATAGCTGTTCTAGCCTGGCTCCCAAATGCCAATTCAGCTACACAATCCCAAACCAGGGCCTTAACTCTTCTCCCCAAAACTTGGTCCTCAAGACCTTGACGTCCTCTTTCATCCCCCCCCATATGCTTATTAGGACTTTAAAAGCAGCTCTCAGGTGGGGTGAAATCACCGCTCCCCCCACCTCTGTGTTTTGAGCCTTGGTTTCCCTGTTGGCACGTTCCTGAGTCAGGCACTTTGGAATTCTGCTCATCTCCCTCAACCTCGTCTTTATCTTACTTTTGTGGTTCTATTTTATTTTTCTTATGTTACCTTTACATTACCTTTTTGTTGAAGTAATGCTTACAAAGATGCCTCTATCCTGGGGGTGTGGGCTCACACATCTTCAGATGTGTGTTACCACCCCACACCCACCACCAAAACACCCATAATCCCCCCCACAGTCCATTGGGACTTGGCTTCCTACCTCCCACTGCCCCCACCCTAAGGCCACCTTTACAGCAGCCTCAGCTCTGCAGTCAGGCTCCAAGGGTCTGTCTGGAGCCTGCTCCTTTGCTTGGCTTCCATGTCTCTCATGTATGCACAAGATCATCTGTATTTGTCTCCTTCTGACTTACTTCATTCAGCATAATTTCTTCCAGTTCCATTCACGTTGTCACACATGGCAATGGGTTCCCTTCTCTGGACAGTGCGTGGTGACCCACTGTGTGTATGAACCGCATCTTCTCTATCCACTCACCTGTCATCAAGCACTTAGTCAACCTTGTTTTCAAATGGAGGGGAAAGCTAACTCTCTTCTACAAGGACCAAATAAGGATGCATCAGACGTTCACCCTTATGTCTCCATCTTCATCTGACCTGTGGCCACTTCCTTAAACATCCACATCCCATCAGATGGTGGGGGTGGGGCAGGGCTGGGCTGGGTGGGGTAATAAAATGTGATGTCTCTCTATATTCACTTCTTGTCCATCTATCAAAAGTTGGGTGGGTGGAGGAAGAGGTTCGAAGTTACTGGTGGAAAGGAGGTTTGGGAATGTTTAGTGGTTTCAGTTGCTGGTGTTTTCTGCTTGAAGAAATGAGGAGGAAGCTGTTAGGAGGAAGACAGAATGGAGGTGAGAGGCAGGGTGTGGGGGTCAGGACCATGACTGTTAGCAGTGGACAAGTCGAGAGGGGTAAGTTCTGTGGCCCCTGGAGAGATACTAGAAGGGCTCTCATAGCCATCACTAGCTGCGCTCATGGTGGTCGGTGAAGCTGGGAGTAAACGTGCCTTGTGGGAAGGTGTTTGAACAGGACTTGCGTCAGCACCTCGGCCAGCACCCGCTGGGCTGAGGTTGGCAGCACAGGGGAAGGCAAGGCTTGAGTTTCCCTCTCTGCTTTGGAGACTTTCAGCAGCTGCCCCTGGCACACTCTCCAGGCATGTCAGGACCATGAGGGTCAGCGGGCTACTCCTTGGTCTCGCTTCCTGTAGCCTGGCCTCTCTCCTGGGCATCCAGGTTGAACACATGCTGATGGGTCCCCTGACGTTCGCTCCGTCCTCCCAGCAAGCATTCAAGGGCGAGGCGCATGAGGGCCCTCCAAGAGTGATCTGAGAGTTTCCATTTGCTGAGACTTTCCCTTTCACATCTAGCTTCCCCGTGTGGCGATTTCAGGTGCCTGTCACGGGAACTACACATGGCCAGGCTCTAGGTCAAGGGCCCAAAGGAGTGTGGGGATGATGGCTCCAGGCTGGCCAACTCGAAGGGACTCCATCCGGAACATCTGAAGCCATATGTTCCCTTAAGCAAATTCTGCATTTCTACTACCCAGGGAGGCTGTCAGAGGGCAGAACCTCAGGCCCTTGAGAGCCTCATGTCTTACAGCGCCTACAGGCTGAGAAAGGCCACTTGCTAGTTTAGTTTCTCCCAGTTTCTCCCTGGATTCCCCAGCAAGAACTCACCAAACATTTTTACTGGCTGCTGGTTTCTAAGGTGAACTGAGAAGGAGTTTTCACCTGCTCCTTCCACTGCAGACCTATGTGCTTCTACTGTTAATTAGGGAGTTCCTACTTATCACTGTTTTCTTGATGTCTGAGTATTAGGGTCTGCCAGCAAAAGGTAGATGATTTTAGGATTAGGCATTGCCCACCTCCCCACCCCTCACCTGCTGCTGAGCAGAGATTGAGCTAGAGATGGGGACTTCATCCCAAGTCTCAGGGTGGTCCTGGAAGTCTATGACTTGGAGAAGCGGCCCCACCCCATTAGCATTTGCTGGGGTCTCGGTACCAGATGATTCTCATGTTTCCGGCCAGAGAGAGGGAGAGGTGGAAAGGTGGGCACTGTCAATGAGCCACTGGTCAGTAAATGGGTGGCTATTGACAAAATGTCCAACCAGAGAGCTAGTAAGACACGAATCAACTTATTGATTCCCCATCTCCCCCTCCCCAGTCTTCACCCACAATCAATGGGGCAGCAGGGCCCAGCATTGAGGAGGCCAATTAACCACCTCAAGCCTCCACGTGTAACATCTTCCGCTCCACTAGCCACCACCAATCAGTTCATCGATCCAGTGTCCAGGCTGTGCTGCTCAGGAGGGGAAACTGAGGCCCAGAGTCAGAGACATCCCCCATCTCTATGTACTAAGCCTTGTCCACCAATCAATACTGATCTGGATCTCCCAAGAAGCCCTTCACCCTTTCTGGAATAGAGCACCCAGGATTTCCCTCTGGGAGATATAGCTCTAGAACCTGCTTTCTTCTGTTGCCCTGTCCTGGTATCTTAGTCCCTCTCACTCAGCCCTAAGCAGAGAGAAAACCAGAAGCCACCACATCTCTCTAAGCTTCAGAGGTATTAAGGGCTTTTCCAGCTTCTCTCCTCTCGCAACCTTGTCTATGTCCCTACAAATATTCCCACTTCTCAACTCCTTTCCAAACCTGTTGTTTACCAAAAAAAAATAAAAATAAAAATAAAACCCCCAAAACCAAAAAACTCCATGATCAGTCTTGAACATGCCCCGCCTGAACCCCTCCAGCACTCTATGAGCCTCTAAGCTGGGAGCCCTCCTGGAGGAGGTGACCACCTGGATGCAGTGGGCATCTGGGAACTTCCAACTTTCAGGAGACTCCAAGGAGAGCAGCTGAGCTCAGGCTCAGGGTCCAGGTGCAGGTTTAGGGGAGATTTCGCTGAGGAAACAGGAGGAGAAGATGCTGTCCGGAGGGTGAGAGGTGTGGTTGGGCATTCAAGAGCCAGTGTCTCCTCCCTCCCCCTCCCCCAGCCTGAAAATCAATACATTTTGAATCTAATCTAATAACAGAGATTTAACGAGGGGATAATGCTTGTGGAGCGGCCAGGCGCTTTGTCTTGCCATTCAGGCGGCAGCTGGGGCCCATTATCGGGACAATGCCCCATGCTAATCATTCCCTCTTTCCTCTGAGTGTTTGGGGGGGATGGTGGGCAAGAGAGGACAGCTCCTCCCCTGATTGGAGGGGAGTGGAGGGGTGGAAAGGGGGGAAGAAGTCGAGAACCCATGCAAGTGCCGCCACCTGACACCCACTCATTGGTTTTCTTCCACCCCCCACATACACTCCCTCCCCCCCCCACCCCGACCAGGCATGGGAGACCCTAACACTGCACACAAATGGCGGCAATTAGCCATCAGCTGCAGTACCAGTGGCTGAGAGTTGGGTGGGTTTTGTTGTGTGGGTTTTTTCCCTTTTTTCTCTCAAACTTGGTCCTCTATAATTTAAACTCGCCCGTGAAGGCCTGTGATTGGCCGCCCTGACTGTCATGGTTAGAGAATTAAGCCCTGGCTTTAGAGCCGAGAAAACCCCTCTCTGAAACAGAAGCCTATTTCCCATATACTCTCTATTCCTTCTGGGACTTGATAAATGGGCTTCTCCTACAGGCGGAGGGGTAGAGGTTAGACTATAGGAAGAACTGCCTAGGAATCTTATTCCTGACATGACCTAGACCTAGCCTGGGAATTTAAAGAGACAGGAATGCACCCCTTTGCCCAAACACCTTTGAAGAAAGACCTTCTCTAGGTTGGGAAGGAACAGACCAGGGGCTGACCTGCCTTGACCTCCATGATCAGAGCTGGAGTTGGGACAAAGCTTGCAGTCTTGTCCCCACCACATGCTAGCTGGGACACATTGCACGCATTTAATTCCTCTGAACTTAAGTCTTGTCATCTGAAAAATGAGGATCACATTAGCCCTGGGCTCACAGGTATGGTGGGTACCAGGCTTCCAGTAAGCAGCCTGTTTGTGGCACCAATCGGAGAGCAAGCTTCAGGCACACCCATCCGCGAAGGTTCTTTATTGGTTCTAGCAGTTCCACAGACACCAGGCAGGCCAGGCCAGGACTGGGGGTCAGGGCCAGGGGGGTGTGGAGGGGCTGGGAGGCAGATGAGCCCCCCCCAGCCTCCCAGGAATGTTTATGCTCTTTCCCCAGGCTCTGGACTCTCTCTCTGGCATTCTCTCATGCCCTCTCACCCCACGCTCTCCCTCATGCTCATGCTCTTGCTCCCGGTGACATTACCCTTTTTGAGCCTTCCTCCCAGGCACAGGTGTGCACACTCACACATGCGCACACTAGAGGGGCTCAGGCATATACGCAATCACGGGGCCAGCACAACACCACAGGTGCTGGTCATATAGGCTAGTGGTGGAAAAGGCCCAACCAACTCACTGACCCAACAGGGCGAAGCCCAGGGAAGTCACAAATCGGGATCCGGGACATCAGCCCTCGTAGGCCGGCTCATACCATATTCCAAGGGGGTGAGAGCTTCCCTGGGGGGATGGGGGGAGAGGCCTTTGCCCTTCTTGTTCCATTGGCAGGGATGGGCACCGTATGTGCATCCTAAGGGCAGTGGGGGCTGGAGCTCTTGTCCCCAGAAAGCTGGGTTCAGACTCTGTGAACACACCTCCCCATCCCTTTCTCCTTTTAGGACCCCGTCTCCTGTACCGCACCAGCACATTCTTCCCTCACCGCGGCTTTGAGGTCCTGCTCTGCACAGGTGTAAGGACCCTGGCTAACTGGGTAGATGGTCCTGATCGTGGCTAATCTCTCCTGTTTAATTTCACTCCCGTGTCCCTGTGCCTCAAGAGAACAAAACTCATCACAGAGGAGACACCCCATGAATATGACAACCAGGGCCATGAGAGACTAGAGATTCATTTGTAGTACCTAGGAGAGCACATTCCGCTCCCCTCCCCCCCCACCGCGTAACCCCACCCCCTCAAGATGCAGAGAGAAGGTCTATCAGGCCAGGAAGGAGGCCTGATCTTTGGCCAAGGGTAGCCACAACCTAGATTTTCTATTTTTGTCCACAAGGTGGCAGCAAAGTCCAGAAGTTCTAGGGAGGGGCTTCATGCAGTATTTTCTGACTCCCTTTCCTTCTTTGACTTCCCACTCCCCCCAAAATAAGACCCCATCCTTCTTCAGGAGCATCTGATGTCCTTGTCCTTCAAGGCAAGTCCTTTCCTTTGACCATCACAAAGGATTATGTTCCAGGGTGCTTGGCGCTCTGTCTTGAAGCAGGAGCAGATTGGGCTGTGACCCTCCACATACACCCCATGACACCCCATGTTCCTGACTTTTCCCTTCCGCCCGGATCTCTAGAGTCCGATTCAGCACACAGCACACTGCTCTGAGCCAAGAAAATCCCCAGAAAAGAGGGTGAGGATGGGGTGTGACTCACAGCAGGAGCTGGGGCGGGAGTGCAGCAAGGCTCAGTAGTTGATGGGGGCCTTGGAGGGACATTGACTCTGAGGTGAGGACCAAAGAGATGAAGTTGGTCCCGAACAGGGCTAAGGACATGATTCCCCTGCCCATCCTCAGTCACGCCCAGCCCTTACTTTTGCTGCGAGCCAGCTGTGCGTACCCTCTGCTGCAGCCGACTCCATGTAAAGATAAAGCTTGATTAGCTTACGGTTTGGGAGGTCAAAAGTCCAAGCTGGATTGGCAGGACCCTGTTATTTCCTGAAGTCCTAGAGGAGATTCTGTGTCCCTGCTTTTCTGGGTACCAGGGTCCCTGCGTTCCTGGGTTCAGGAACCGGTCCCGTTTTCAAAGCCAGGACGATCACATCAGCACATTTCTCTGCTTTGCTTTGTCACAGCTACTTTCAGACTTCTCCCTCCTGTTGGAGAGACCTTTGTGATGACAAGGGCCACCCAGAGCCTTCAGTTAATCATACATGCAGCGTCCCTCTTACCATGTAGAATGACCCATGCACCCAGGCTTAGGAAGTGGCTGTCTTCGGGGGTTGGGGCATGGGGGGCAGAAGTAGGGGCATATTCTGTCTACTGCTCTGTGAGGTCTTGGGCAGGTGTTGAACTTCCTGGGCCCCAGTTTCCTCATCGCCCAGATGAAGACAGTAACCCCTGCTGGGAGAGAAGGGCTTCAAAGACAGGCTAAGAGGTGGCAACCCCTCAAGCAAGCACAAAGTATGAAAAAGAAACAGCACATGGTTAGCGCTTGATCCCTGCTAACCATGGTCTTATTCCTGACCTTGTGCGTCCATCTAGAAGCTTCCCAGGCAGGCCCCTGCACCATCCAAGGCCCTGCACTGCATCAGTGAGGTGTGAACCAGTGCAGATATCTACTTAATGCTGTATAAGAAATCACTTTCTATCAAATGGCACTACCCACGGAGCAATTGTATGCCCTTAGCAGTGGAGGTAGAAAGCCCCACTCTGGAGGTGAAGCGTCTAGAACCTCGGCCTGGCAGGAGGGTAGAGCATTATCTAGAGCCAGCCTCTTTCCCCTCCTCCCTTCATAGCCAGGATCTACTCATCCTCCTGAGTGGAGCGATACCCAGACAGGGTTAAGGGCTTTAAAGATAAGGGTAAGAGGTGGTCAGCACAGAATGGGGTGTAGCATTGACCCTCCAGCCCCCCTCCTGCCCTCATGGTCCTCATTCTTTATCCGAGAAAGCCAGGCAGGCAGGGGATGGACAGGATGACCCGCGGCAGACCTTTCAGCCCAGGAGATCCCACCTTCCCACCCAGGAGGCACTGACTCGTGGCAGAGTCTCCAGATCTGCGCTCCATCCCTCTCTCTCCTTGCTGACGTAGCCACTCCCAAGGCTTCAGCTTTCTGCTTCTCACTAATGAAACTCAAACCCCTCTGCCGTAGAGCTTTGCAGCTGGCCTTCAGGTTCCCGCTCACTCTCCCCAGGGTTCTGAAGGCGAGAGAGGGTTTCTTCTTCCTTCGCCTCACTCGTAGGTGCTCTGTCAACCCCCCCCTTCACATCTTTACTGTCACAATCACTAATTCAGTCACTTATTGTCAGATGATTCGCTCGGCGTTTATCCTGGCTCCCCACGTACCTGCGCCTTCCCTGAGGCAGGTATTTCTTGAGCTACCCACCATTCACGAGTGAGGCTGACGCCTAGCTCATGCCTTGCATGCGCTGAGCGAATCGATGGCTGGACAATGGCTGGGGAAAGAGACGTTTACCTTGTGGAAGGGAGACAGCTGAAATCCCTTCTCTAATCCACTCTCCTCTGTCCGTGTGGGTGGGAGTCAGGAGTAGGCCTGAGAGCGGCCAGGGCAGCCAGCTGGGCACTAGGGATCCTGGCACGAGGGGGAATGGCCTTGAGGAGGTGTGTGGATGTTGAAGCTGCCAGTGTCACTTCCTCCGTGGACGTTCTTCGAGATGCTTTTCCCAGAACTTCCGCACTGTGCACGGCTGGCTGGGATACCGCTGGGATGCTGCTGCTCTCAAGCAGGCTCTGGTGGCTTCTTGCTCCATTCAGTACCTCTAGAGTCAGCCCCATGGACCTTCCTGGCCCTCACCCTACTCCCATGCTCAGCGGAAGCTCAGTGTTTGCAGAAAGAAGGGGAGGAGTGATACGGTTTAGATGTGAGTCCCTTCCGGTGAGGGTGGATCCTGCGGACCCGAGCAGTTCTGTTCTGGCAACAGAAGTACAATTAATATTGCTCGCGTGCTGTAAAAGAGGCCTTGCCAGGCCAGCAGTGGTGGCCGCCCTCCCTCTAAAGCCCCCCTGGCCCCCACCTGTGGCTCAGATGGCACTTGGCTGGTCAGCCTGGGGTAGGTTTCAGCTCCCAGAGCCTAGGGGCCAGCTTTCAGGCTGGGGGAGGGGAGGAGAGGCCTTAGCGCTGCTCCCCTTTGTCCAGTGTGAGGTCATGGCTTTCCCCCCTGAGGTCAGCCTCAGAGGCCTGAAGGATTTCCTGTGGGGTCACAGGTCAAAAGCCGCATGTCCTCAGCAGAGCTGCTTTGAGGACTCGCCCCGCCTCTGCTCTCCCTGCCCCCAGGAAGAAAAATGGACTGATTTTGGAGCAGGAAGCAGGGCTCGGCAGGCAGAAGCAGGCAGGGAGGGGTGACTGGGCCCCCACTCCGCCATCAGAAGAGGGGGGGGTGTTCTGATGACCTCTCCCAAGCGCCTTGCTCTACACCTGTGGGAGGAGGAGGTGAGGGGCAGTGCAGGGGGGCACTGCTGGCTGGGGGACATGTCCCATGAGATTCAGACGGGGCTGGGTTGACAAGGAACCCCCAAATAAACTACTGCCTGAAGAGCCTGCTTTTCCTTAATAATTCCCTTCGTGGGGAGAAAACCCATATGCTCCCCTGCAGCGCCAAGAGAAAGCGCAATTGTGTTGCTAAAGGAAGAAATGGATTTGGGTCTCCATGGAGCTTCCTGATATCTCCGGAGGTGGGAAGGAGGAGAGTTACCCCCCCCTTCAGTATTTGGGGACTGGAAATCCCCATAGCAGCAAGATGATATCATAGCTGCAACCCCCTAAGAGGTCAACTATCAGGGACAGGGTGGGAAATGGGCGTCAAGGCCAATTTTGAAGGTCTACTGTGCTGTGACCTAGGATCTGAGGTCAACCTCTTCCTCCCTTGAACAATTCTGGACCCAAGCTCTATAGGCCTGCCATGTCCAGTTGCACAGACCGTGCATTGTACAACCCCAGAAACACTGCTTACGTGAATATGTCCTCCAATATGAATAGAGCTCTTGCACTGTACCACTCAGGAACCCTGGTCATGAGCCTTTACACACACACTCACCCCTCTACCTAGAATGTCATTGTGACAAGTTCCTCCTCCACCTACAAGATCCACCACGGACTTCAGTTCCTCCTTCTTAGTGGTGCCTCCTCTGGGTATCCTTCATGCCACAACTGACTCTGTTCTGGAAGATGCTACTAGAGTTGCATTGATCTGATTAAGTGTCTGTTTTTCTCCGAATCTTAATCATCCCCCCCGCCCCAGCCCAGTGAATGGTGGGGGTAAGCAGGGGATGACAGTGCATATTGGAGCTGGGAGACCTGGACGATGGTGCACACATTCATCATGTGACAGGGGTGAAGTGGTCACTCAAGGCAGTGAAAAGGAATGTGCTGGGTAAGGGCGTGCACCCCTGGCAGGAGCAGGATCAGCTTGAAGAAATGAGTGGTCTCTGAACTGCACCTAAACCCTCTTGCTGGCAGGTCACTCCTTCCTGCCCTTTCTTCTCTCCCTCTCACTTTGCGACGGTGGGTATTTTAGAGGCTATTTTGACTCTCTCTGCTGTAATAAGAAACTAGCAATTAACTATTATAAGGCTGTTTTACAGTCGTGTGGAAGCCCCTTTTATCCACTTTGGTTTAAATGGTTATATCTTTTATCCCTAGTTTTCAGGAATATAAAACTTTACAGCGTTTGCTGCAAACCTTCATACTTTGCTTTGCACTTTATTGCTCCCTCTGCAGATATATCTCTCACATAAATAAGACTTTCATTTATACAGTAGGGCTCTGGACACTGACTCTCCCTGATGGCTCAGGGTCGGACGTGGGGGACACCGAGTCACACATCGTTGGTCAGCTGCCCTCTGCTGCTGGCCCTGTGATCAGGGTTGGGGGGTGGGTGGAGCCCTGGAGGGGTGGGTGCTCCCCACTCAGCTTGTGCTTTATCTGAGCTTTTGGGTGCCTACAGACACCAGGTGGGAGTGTCGCCGCTTCTCCCACTTTGGGGTAGGAGAATGCTCCCTGAGGTAGCAGGGAGTTTCTTCAGGGCTCCAGAGTTATGCCCAGAGCAGAACACAAACCAGCTTCAGGGGCAGCCACATCCTGGCCTTCCTGAGGGTCAGCTAACTACAGCTGTGGGGGCAGGAGAACGACAAAGGCAACGGCCCAGGTGAATTCTCCATGTCCAAACTGGCTGGTTTTTTAGTTTTTTGTTTGTTTGTTTGTTCTTTAATATGTATACACCTTTATACATTTTTATTTTTTAAATTATATGTATATTTATTACATCATTGTCTAACCCGAGGTTCTCCCATCTCCTTAGTACCTGTCAACCATCTTACTCTTTTGTGCCCCCTGCCTCTCCCTCCCCCGTTTTCTCCCTCCTCTCCCTCTCTTGCTCTATGGTTTGGTTCTGTTGTGAGTTTTAAATTTTTCTTATCGTTTGGTTGTGGTTTTCTAGCTTTTAATCTAGAGAGGTTAGAGCTAATGCAAAAATGGATGGTATCCTGGATGGTGGTCCTATGAACACCCCACCCCTGGACCTCAAGCTCTGAAGAGGGTCATAGAGCAAAGGCCTCAGGCAGTGTGGTGTGTGCTGAGGCCACGCCCCTCTACTCACCCCCCAAACCCCCTCCCACCCCCAGGCTGAGAGGGTGCATTCCTAAGAGACCAAAGTTCCTCTGGTGGCCCAAGGCAAGAGGACCCCCTGCTAATGTGGCCAAGCCTTTCCTAAGCCACAGAGCCTTTAGTAAGACCCAATGCAAGCTTCCTGCACCCAGGTCTGACGGCTCATAGGCTTCTCCCCTGTATTAGCATCTGACTCTCACAGGACATGGAAAAGCACACGTTTCATTTGCATAAAGAGAGTTGTCTCCATTAATGCTGCTGACTGAGATTCTGAGCTCACAGGCTGTTTGCATAGGTAGGAGCTTGAAGGCTGTGTAGACAGGTAGAAGAGATGTGTTTATGTTCATAGGCAAGGCGAGGAGCAAATGGATATGTGTCTTCAAGGGTATAGATGTCTGTAGGTATGTATAGGTTGATCACTATAAAACTACTTTTAAAAAAAGGACGGATTATTTTAGAGCTCTTTTAAATTCACAGCATAATTCACTGGAAGGTACAGAGGTTCCTTGTATAGCCCCTGCCTCCATCTATGTCTCTCCCATTATCAACATCTCCCACGGGGTGATGTAGTTGTTATGATGGATGAACTACAACCACTCATCGTCATCATCCAGAGTCCACAGTTTGCAAAGGGTTCACACTTCCTGCTGTACGTTCCATGGGTTTCAACAGATGTATGACATGTAGCCATTATTATAGTTATTATAGTGATAGTGTCCTATAGAAAACCGTTTCGCTGCCTTAAAAATCCCCTATGACTCTCCATTCACTCATCCCCCACACCCACAGCTACTAACAGACAACCATCTTTGTCCTCTCACCATACTTTTCCCTTTTCCAGATGTCATATAGTAAAAATTTGCTTTCTCAATCAATCTAGGGAATCAACTGCCACTTAGCAGACAATGTTATGTGCAGAGAGAGGAATGGATTTGTAATCATAATAGCAATGATCTTACATATACGACTTCATTTTATACACATGACTTCATTTACTTCTCAAGAGAACCCTATGAGAGGGGCAATTCTTATCTCACTTTCACAGATGTAAAAGTAAAGACCAAGAGTATTCCAAGAGCCAGGGCAAGTAGCTGGCCTCATCTGGAGTTGGCTAGATGATGAATCTGCATAACAGAGAGGGAGGTGGGATTGATGAGTATGTAGGCAAACCTGAGCACATATAATGACAGATGTGTATAAGTAGATAAGGGTGTGTCACACCCCCCTCGCCATGACCTCCTCAAGACTGGCTTGCGATCGAAATACTGAATCCATTTCAGTAAACTTATCCCACTGGTCAACCGTAAATCAAAACACGCTGCCTCCTCTTCCCACTCACCTGTTTATCTCTGGTTTCAGGTAAGCCAGTCCCAAGTCTAAGAATTGGCGCTGACTCTTAGCAGCAGGAGCAGATCATTCTATGCATATAAGTTTGTGCTTTGTCTAACTGTTCCGGTATCTTGTTTGCAAAATAAAGCTGCTCTGACCAGGACCAACAATGCCCTAGCCATCCAATCCATGGTCACACTCAATGTCCACCCTCCTGTCCTTAGGGTGACATCAGTGGCTCTCATTGCACTATTCCTGGGCTCTTGTCCATCTCTCTTGGCTGCGCTCCATCCCAGCTTTCTCCTCGCCCATCTGGATGCTCCTCCTGGGTCCCTCCCAGGCTGTTGTTAGGTCACTCTATAGCTGACACCACTGGCTGCCTTCCCAGCTGTTTCCCCTTGTTCTTTTCTGATACAATCATGATTTTGTCTAGGTATCTGTCCTCCTCCCAGTGGTATCAGCTGTATCTATCTAACTGCCTGTTCAACATTCCCCTGTAGTCATCTCAAAGCTACTCAAACTTAATATGCTCAAATCTGAGCTTCCTATTCTTAATCCCCCCAACCCATTAACAATCCTATTTTCCCTCTGCTTTGCTTGCACAGTAAATGGCGCTGACACTGAACTGTCCAAGTCAACCTTGATTGATATATTTCCTCCTGCTCTAAACCCAATCATTTAGCATGCCATGTCACCTGCTTCCAAAACACATCCCAAACCCATCCACATATTTTCATTACTTCACCACCAACTAAGTATAAGCCACCACCATCCTCCAACAGCCTCCTAACAATCATTTAAACTTATCTTACTATTTCCCCAATTAAGATTCTTCACTGATTTCTCATGACATGTCAATCCTTATCTGCCTCAGGACTTTTGAACATGGTGTCCTGCCTGAATGATTCTTCTCATGTGGATGGTCCATTCTCTATTTTCTTCTCAGCTCAAGTCACCTCTTTAGAAAGACCCTCTCTGTGGTCCTGTCTCTGTTCTTCCCACATTTCAGTTATTCTCAAACACATCATCCTTCATTACACTTACCACAACCCATAATTATGCTCTATTTTATTTCCATGGGTTAATTGGATCAAAAAATATTTGTTGTCTCCTCCGTGCCAAGTGCTATGTTAGGTGCTGAGGATAAAGTCATATTCAACTAGACAAGGCCCCTGTTCCAAGGAAATATACAATTTTGTGGAAGATACAGATATTAATAGAATAATTACACCCATTACACTTACCAACTCTGATAAGTGCTTACTTGAAAAACTGCTGGTGCCTAAATACCTAACAGTTACTGTTTCAGATGCAGAACAAAGTTGTGCATTCAGGCGGGGGCTTAGACTAGGTTTACTTACAAGGAAAAAGGAGCCTGGGGACAAAGCAGGTGTCAGAGCCACACAATGTCTGCTGGTTGGGCTGCAGTTCAGTTCAGGCATGCCTGGTCTGAGGCCCGCACACCAGGAGCCCTTGTAGCATCTTGTTACCATTGCTCTTGGCTTCCCACCTGCCTTTACAGCCACTCCGTTCCATTCCCATCATCATCTCCACTCCCTTCGCTCACTCCAAAAATCCGGGTGCTTTTTCAGTGTCTGTTCTCAGCCTTTTCTTCCCCAGGTCTCCCAGTTGGACTGGAGATAACATTTATACACCAGTCACAGAGTCAAGTAAATTTGGAAGCGCGTGCTGGCACTCCATGCATAAACAACCCAGTAATTCCACTCCTGAGATCTCGGAGCACTTTTCACAGCAGCCCTGCCTGAGGCTCCCTGAACAAGGAGAGTCAGGATGGTTTTCCCCATGATGGGGTGCAGCCGGGCGACCTGGGTGATGCCAGTACATGGTGTATTATGCGCCCACTGAAAGCAGAAGAGTCCACGTAGGTGTCACAATGCTTAGTGGAAAAGCCAGGAAACAGAAGGGGCGTTATCCCAGAGCAGATATATAAAGAAGCATGCACGCAGAACAAAACCACACATTTTGCAAGTATATAGGGGTTACCCCTAGGACCTCCTTTTACTATAATTACCTCTGGAAAGGTCCTGTCTCCAAATGCAGTCAGACTCTGCATGACTGGGGCTTAGGACTTGAACATATAAGCTTTGGGGGACACAATTCAGCCCACAACACAGTTATTCTCACTCAGGTCCGCTCAGGTGAAGTAACTGGCTGGCTTGGGGTGTCCATGTTCTATAAGGAAAGGCCAGTCAGCGGTGGGATTTAAACAGCACACGCCTACTTGGAGGCTGGAGGTGGGAAGCCAGGTCAATGCAGCAGCAGAGGGCTCGCACCTGACTCGGAGATGATGGCCTCTGCCTCCTTGCTGTGCCCTCCACTGGTCAAGAGAGACAGCACGTCCCCTGTGTCTCTTCTTGTAAGGACTTCAACCTCACTCAAGAGCGCTTCACCCTCATGGACGAATTACCGCCTAAGGCTGCAAATACCATCCCCCCAGGAATTAGGCCTTAACATGGGAGGGTGGGGACAGGGGGACAGGATGGTCAGTCCTCAGCTCATGCTTATAGTCACACAGGCAGCAGGAACTCAGTCCTCAGACTCCAGGTCCTGGGGCTTTCTGGCCCACCCCCACCCCACAGGTCACCATCCTTGTCTAAGATCCCTTCCAGGGCCTCTTTGAACCGTGGTCATTTTCCTGCAGAGTGATACATCTCCACGGGGCCTGTAGACACAGGTCATCAGGGTCCCAGATATAGAAGGTGTGGCTTGGTAGCTCTTAGCCTTGGCAGCTGCGTTGGTAGGGGGTGGCAATGGGGGTGGGGGAGGGAGGCTGCAGTATAAAGAAGAGGCCAATGCTTGGGAGCCAAACCACCTGGGTTCAAGTCCTGACTCATTCAATGTCCTCCTGTATGGTCTTGGCCTGTATGGTCTTGTCCTCCTGTATGGTCTTGGCCAAGATTCTAAGCCCTTTGCGTTTCGGTCTTCCCATCCATCAAATGGCAATACAAGCAGTCATACACCCCAGTTGGCTGGAATGTGAGCGCAGCGTGGGTCCCAGGACCCGGGCCCTCGGCAGCCACATCATTGTGGCACAACCTCCTCTGCCTTTGCAGGTGCGGTGGGGCAAGGCGGGAGTCGGCAGACCAGCGGGCACCACCACACCCCCAAGTCCTGCACAGAAGCAGGGTGCAGTGTGTGAGGGGGAGGGCGCTCACCACAGATCCCTCTCAGTTTGCCTCCACTCCAGTTAGCCCTCACCAGGAATAAGGACTTCCAGATGATTTTTTTTTTTTTTTTTTGAGACTAGGTCTCGCTATTTTTGCCCATGAAACCGCAGGCTCACGTTGCCGGGGGTATCACAGACTCAAGCAATCCCCAGCCTCAGCTTCCCAGGTAGCCGGGATTACAGGCTCATGCCACCACGCCCAGCTATTTTTTTCGGACCAGGTCTTGCTGTGTTGCCCCGAGTGGGACTCAAACCGCGATCCCTAGCCTCAGCCGCTTCATAGGCTGAAGCTTACAGGCACGAGCCACCGTGCCCAGCTTTCCAGATGATTTTCAGTCACAGAAACAGAATTGATGAGGAACAGGAAGAAAGGCCCTAAGAACACATGCCAACTGGACTGGACTCAGAAAGAGCATAGCGAGAAGCACGGGGCACTGAACTGTGAGAGCAAGTGTAAAAGACAGAACTAGGCCTACAACGTCATTGGGGAGCAGAGACCAAAAACCTGGTGCAGAGACGCTGGCCATAGGGCATTGCACACCCCCTTTGCACAGAGGGAGGAAGGCTGCAGAAGGGCAGCGGCCCCACAGCAGAGCCCCAAAGGAGGAGGCTGGGAGACCTACGATCAGTGGATGGCTGTCCCGTAGAGGAGCTGCTCTACCAAAATAAAAGGCTGGGAATCAGGCTCCCTAAATAAAAAACCTGAATCACAAGGAGAAGAAGCAACAAAATGAAGGCAGTGGAGGTGACAGCCACCAAGAAACAAGAAGCATTGATACAAGCCAAGGGTGCTCAGACTGGCCTACGAAGGCAAAAGCAGTAGCGGAAGGCTAAGTAGCACGGTCTACCATGCCCCAAGAAATCACACCCTCATTCAGGATGAGGACGTAGATCCAGAAAGAAAAGAGACCAAAGGGCTAAACATGGACAAACAACAGTAAGAAAGGAGGTAGAAAGACCAGAGGGGGTGTGTGTGTGGGGGGGCATTCCCATGAGGATAAACAGGTATACAATCATGTGTTGTAAGAAAACAAAACAAAACAAAACCCAAGCTGTCATACATGGCTGTTTATTGAGATGGCTAAGTCACTCCGCATGTGAACGTGACAGCACGTAGTGGTCTTGAATGAGTGACAGCAATGATCAGTACTATTGTTTCCCAGGTGCGCCCTCAGGCCCAGGTCCTTAGTTCAGTTGATCATAGCTCCGGGTGGGTGCAATCCTGTTGGGGGAGGGGTGGAACAGCAAAGACAGACAGGGCTTTGGAATATGCCCGACCTCAGAGGCCGGGATGCCTGCCTTCACCACAGCCATAGCGTTCCAGATCAGGACACACAAGACCCTTGGGATTTCAGGCTGGCCATGCCCTGGACAAGCTTTGTGGCCATCTGCGTCTCCGGGCAGCTCTTCTGTGACTCCTCTGCTGGTGTGAGTCCCCGAAGAGCCAGGTGACAGGGAGTAGCTGCCAAGAACTTCACAGGACCTCCTGTGAGCTCTGGCTTTATTCCAGGACCCCCAAAGGTCAGCGTGAGCCCCTGCCTGCAGGGATGCTGAGACATGTGCATGCATGGAGCAGCTGGGTTCCTCCAACCTCCCGGGTCCCGCTAACTAGAAGGCACAACCCTCAGACCATCAGACACAGGGATTGAGATAAATCCAGCCCTGAGGCCGAGGGGATGCTCTCTGCAAAATCCTCAAGGCGCCCCCATGGGAGAGAAATACACCTCACAGCTCGCTCCCGAACGAAGCTGGCCCCTGCCTTGCTTGTGTTCTCTCAACCAGTGAAGTCTCTCGGTTAACAGTTAAAGGCAGCGATCACTCCAGACTACCCTGTGGTGCACCCCCACGGGCTGGCCACTCTCCGCCGGCTCGGGCTGATGTTTGCTCTGGCAGGCCGAGCTCCTCGCTGCTCTGATGCTGGCACCGAACATTTGCCCATAAAACACCCTGTAAAAGAAGCCCAAGGGGCCACCGAGCCAGCTTTGTGGCTGCGGCCTCCTTCCTGGAGCTTGGAGCTCCGCACAGGAGCCCGGAGTGCACACGGCGCTGGTTTTCACTTTAACTCACTTCCCAGGGGGCTTGCAACTGTCCAGGTGAGCCCCGGCCGGCCGGCTACACAACTTCCAGGTAAATGGATTTCGGGGCATTGCCAGAGGCCCCACCCAGGTGCTCTTTGGAGGGAGGCAGCTGAGCTGGATGGCCTCAGAGCTGGGTCAGAAGGCTTGGGTTTTACTCCCTGGCCTGCCACTTCCTAGCCAGGCCCCAGGAGTCAGCGGTCCCCAGAGCTTCCAGCAGCAGCAGCAGCAGCAGCAGCTGCATCACATAGGAACTTGTGGGGCTGAAATCCTCAGGCCCCATGACAGGCCTGCAGAATCAGCCTCTGGGCCTGGAGCCCTGGAATCTGGTAGAACCAGCCCGCCAGTGATTCTGGCACATGCTAAAAAGCTCTAAACCAATCTTAGGTCATTTCTGTTGCCTAAGGCTCACCTTCGATGGAAAATGGGTAGAAATGACTTGTTTTGATTCACAAGGAACCCACACAACTTAGGAAAAAGCCAAACAAGAAGTCCAGTCAAAAAAATGGGAGAACTAAAAAAACACTTCTCCCAAGAGGAAATACAAATGGCCAAGAGGTGTATGAAAAAATGCTCAACATCACGAGCAATCAGGGAAATGCAAATCAAAACCACAATGAGATACCACCTTACGCCAGTAAGAAAGGCCCACATCCAAAGAACGGGCAACAACAAGTGCTGGCGAGGATGTGGAGAGAAAGGAATGTTCTTACAGGGCTGGTAGGAATGTAAACTGGTCCAGCCACTATGGAAAGTTGTGTGGAGGACCCTCAGACTAATGAAAATGGAACGACCATTTGACCCAGCAATCGCTCTTCTGGGAATCTACCCAAAGGAGACCTCAATGCTTATACAAAGGAACGCCTGTGCCCGGATGTTTACTGCAGCACTATGTGTAATTGCAAGGACATGGAAACAACCCAGATGCCCCAAAACAGATGAATGGATGAAAAAGATGTGGTATATCTACACCATGGAATATTACTCATCAATTAAAAATGACAAGTTTGATGAATTTATGGTAACATGGATGTACTTAGAAGAAATCATATTAGTGGAAACAAGTCAAGAAGAAAAAGACAGAAACCAAATGGTTTCACTAACATATGGGACGTAGAAAACAAACAAACAAAAGGCCAGGAGGAAAAGTTAAAGCATCTAACTATCAAACTAAAGTGCACAACTGGGGAGGGGGGGATGAGGGGGAACGGTCAGGGAGGGGAGGTGGTGGGTGAACCCCAGGTAATACAAAGATGTAAAATATATACATAAATAAATTATTTAATGAAAAAAAGAAATCATCTGTTTTGCAAGGCTGCAGCGTACGTGAGTTTGGTCAGGCGTTGTCAGCCATGAGCCTGGAAAACCAGCACCTGGAGTATCGCACCCTCCCCATGATTGTGCAGCCCGGTGGGTATGCGCATGCGCGTGTGCACACCTGGGCCTGGGAGAGAGGGGGAAAGGGGAGCAGACAGCATGAGAGAGTCTGCGAGAACACCAGCAAGAGAGAACCCAGAGGAAGACCGTGAAGACTCCTGGGGGACCGGGGGGACTCACCTGCCTCCTGGCTCCCCTGGCCCTAGCCCTGCCCTGCCTGGTGCGTCTGTGCAACGGCTAGAACGAGCAAAGCCCCTACTCAGATCGGTGAGCCTGGTGCTTGCTGACATCCCTATCGGGGTGCTTCCCCAACAACTGGCGACCAGGCTGTTTACTGTGCGAAGGTCTCAGTGAGATGAGAGCTTGAAGCCCCGAGCGCTGGTAGCCGCGAGGGCTCAGCCTTGAGACCAGGTGCCAGATGCTGTCCCTGGATGTAGGGGGGCTGCCTCTCGCTTGACCCAGACTTGAGCCCTGCCAGCAGACCTCACCCCACCTCCCTCCCAGGGTGGCAGCGGAGCGAGCAGGGCCGGTAGGGGCATAACCACGATCCAGACTGGAAAGGCAGGTGAGAGCGAGAGACCAAGGCAGTGGTGGTTGGTGTAAACCACACAGTTGCTGGGGGCTCTGGCAGCAGTGGGCACCCACGGCTGAGAACAGCGGCGGCCTCTCGTCCACAGGGTCCTACCACCTGTCCTGCCGCCCCCTCTCCAGCTGGCTTGCCGCTGCGTCGAAGCATCCTTGTGCCTTGTCTTGGCACCACTGAGCATTTATTAGACACCTGCTATGTGCAGGGGTACCAGCAAGGGAGGGGCAACCTTCTTAGCCCTGAAGGGTCTCTTTGGAAGCCAAAGGTGTTGTGGCACCAAAGAGCCTCAGCCTGAAGCTGTTTGGCTGCTGAACGCTTGTTGGGTGCAGGCCTGGTGCTGCCGGAGACTGCTGCTCAGAAGGAGAGACCAGAAGAAGCAGAGCTGCCCACTGGTGGCTGCTGCCCACTCCGTGCCTGGGAGAGGACGTGCCATGCGGCTGCTTCTGCGTCAGCCCCAGGCTCTGCAGGGCTCCAGGAGCAGCCACAACCCAGAGATGACGGCAACTGAGAACTGACGATCCCACGGAGGACCTGGGCCTGAACACCTCACCTGTCCGTTCTTCTGTCTGTGGACATGACATCCCTTGACTAATCCCGGGAGCTCCCCGGCCGTCCACTTGGCTGGTGTCCTCTGAGTTTAGATGGTTCTAACTACCCTAAAAGTATCTCTCAGGCCTGGCACTGCCTATGGCCCTTGCCTGGCGCACACCTTCTTTCCCCTCCATGACGGAGAAGCAGAGCTGTTCAGCTTTGTTTCTATGAGGGAGAGAAACTGAAGGTGAGAGGGGGGACTCACCCAGGGGAACATGGGCAAGGATAGGCCCAGAGTTTGACCCTAGTTCTTGCTCATGCCAATGCTCTTTCCCCATGGCATCCTGCTCTTGAACTTGTCCCTGCCGCCGCCACTGCCTCATTCGTCCCAGGCTATCTTTGAGCACCTCTCTTATGCCAAGCCCTGCGCTGAGCACCACGGCTAACCGAGTCTAGCTCCTAAGCCGGCTCTCACCTCCTCGCCACAGGGGAGAAGGTGCAAGTCCGTCCATGTGAGTATTTGGGAGCCTGAGTCAATAGGGGAACATGGACCATCTGAAGAATGCTTTAGTAATGTTGTGACTCCTACGCCTCCCCCCACCAGGTTGGGAGACAGACTGGAGTCGTTTGTGAAGATACAGGGGACCCTCTCAGAGGCATTTCAGGGTGAGCAGGTGAAGATCGTGCAGGCCCCCGGCCAGTGTCTGCACAGGGGAGC